>CM037025.1:2471587-2535077 GCA_020875875.1 Dioscorea alata
AGCGAGATTTGTTTAATGTTATGATGTGAAATATGTAATAATCGGCTAATAGTAGATGACTAGTGCTTGCTTTGCTTGGGTATGCCCTTCAGCCTAGAGATTGATGTTGTGTGTTGTGATCTTTTTTACACCTTTCCATATAGACGACGATAGGGTGTCATCATTCTTTATTCATGTAGGCGATGATAGCACGTGTTCAAGAAGAGAGATATGGCCATTTGATCATTGGACATACTTAGTTAGGCCAAGCCTGGCCCAAATAAATAAAATGGAATAAGAATGATAGTAGATAATATAATAAATAATTCAAGATTTTTATATTAGTATGATTGATTGTGTGTATTATTCGACTCTTCATATTATTTGATTATTTGTATTTTTTTTATTATAAAAATTCAATTGGTGTGATTTATTTTATGTTATTATTATTATTATATTATTATTATTATTATATATTATTATTTTATATATATATATATATATATATATATATATATAGTTGTATGATTACCTATATAATTGTATAAATAATTGTACTGATTAAGCTGGCACCTCACCTTTTGCCACCCATTTTTCAAGAATAGACAATTGAGGTTCTTTTTAGCCAACAGATTAGAAAGGGATGTTACAACAACAACATAATTAACTTTAATGAGCTAACAAAACCGATTCAAGCGTGGGAATTTCTTAACAAGCTTAGTTTATGTCTGACAAACGAAGCTTGAAGTAGGATTAAGCTCGGCTCAGGCTCAATTAAAATAAAGATGTATCAAACCTGAGCTTAATAAATGAAGCTCAAAATAAGTTCGAACACAATTTGAGCTCAATTAAGATAGCTTGAACATGTCCAAGCTCAGTTAGGCTGTTTTGCTCACAATGCTAATTAAAAAAGGGGAAAAAAAGGGAACCACAAAAACACAAAGACTTATAGCTAAATGGCCATATATGCATGGATGCAATTGCAACTTTCTAGGAGTTCAATCAATTAATGGATCCAAGATACTTCGAATTTCGAAAGGCTTATATGATAAAATAAATAAATAAACAAATAAATACATTATTTTAAATAAAATAAGCTGTTAGTGAAATAACTTTATTGACTTTCATTTTTTACTAATGGTAAAATCCTTCAAAATAGAATGAAAACTACTGTTTACACTTTTTCTCATCTAAAATTATGTGATGTTTATCTTGTACCATTAAATTTGCAAATTTTACTAGGTTAAAAAATCAATAGGTTTACAACCTAACATGTATATCTATAAATATATAAATATAACAATAATATGTTTTTGTTGGCCCAAAAAAAAAAAAAAAAATCGTCCAAATATCACCTTTTATAAATACAATATCTTCATAGACTTCATTCAAAAGTATGAATGAGAAATAAAGAAAGACTTCTGATTAAAACACACCAATAGAAATTAACTTTCAATAACTTTTTTTCCTAACAACTATGCACTAAGAACCACACTTTTATCTTAACCTATATATATATATATATATATATATATATATATATATATATATATATACACACATTGCATAGTGTGCATGTGGTTTTAAGAAGAAAGAAAAACAAAGCAAGGATGAGCCTTCTTCTAAGAAGACCTTCTAGAGTGAAGACCTGGAATGAAATATATAAAGACCAAGAACTATGAAAAATCAAAATGAGAATCAAAAGGTGTAACTAAGTGGGTTGAATGCATTGGTGCCTATCAATGTCTTAAGACTTCTTTTGACTGGACTTAAATGTTGATAATGTAAGTTAGATAAATGCAAGTAATTTGAAAATAAAAATAAAAATCATAAGTTCAATACCATAAAGTTTTATATGCGCTTAATAAACTAAAATACTTGATAATTTGATTATGAAAATAATTAAATCTTATTATCTTAAAAATTAAGAGTTGAATTGATTGTTTATTGCATTGTATGACAATTGGGAAACAATAGAAATCCCCATCATAAAACTTTTTTTTTTTTTTTGAGAAAACATAAAACTTAATTTGAAAATCACCAAGAAATATATAATATCTTGCTGTTTGGAATAATATCTCATCTTTATTAATGAAGGTTTTTCTAGAAAAATAAAAATTAATTTTCAAATACTCGAGAATTTAATTTTTGATGATGTTTTTTACTTAAGTATTTTCTTCTGTTGTTTCAAGAAAACAATGTTATTAAGATTATGGAAAAATAGGTGACCAAATTGATTTCAGTGAAAGGATAAGCACAATCTCTTCCAAAGTCTAATCTAATAAACTAAATTAAATAAATAAATAAATTCATAACATACGCATCCCAAACCAATAATATAAAGATAATTAAAAAATAAGTGACAAAATCAACTTCAATTGTCAAAGTCTAAACACAAGCTCTTCAAAACTCTAGTCAAAATAAGCTACAATAAAACATATATATATATATATATATATATATATATATATATATATATATATATATATTATAACATATTCGCCCATAATTAACAACAACTACGATAATGTTTTATAATATTTGTTTTTTTAAATACTTAATACACTAGTTTTTTAAGAGGGTGCTTTTTAACAATGGATTTATTTTCATACACAAACATTTAATCTCAAAACCACTCGTTTAAAAGTACAAATTCTAAGCTAGTCCTGAAAATTTTGTACATTAAATGTTTTTTGTATACATAAAAATTTAAACCCGAAACTACTTAGATTAATACGTTGGTCGTATGAATTTTTTTTACTAAAAATATTATATTCATCCCAAATTAAAACTATCTCATCAAACATACGTGGAGCCCTAATTTTCTAAGAGCTCATCATGCCATACCTATATTTGGGTCCCAATAATAATCCAATAAATCAAAACCATAAGAAATCAATAATTTGGAAATGAACATTAGAGCAAATTTTTGTCCAAATGTGATTTTGATTTAGAACCCAACACAGCACACATAATTCAACCCAATTGCAGAAAAATTTTACTCCAACTTGGAAGCAAGAAGGTTCAATTGTAAGTGGTCTTATCATATTTTTTGCTATTCTAAATTAAATGACTTTAAAAGTGGGAGTAGTTGTATGCAAAGAAACAAAGGAAAAAGCTCTTGGATTCCTATTTATTATTGGTTTTTATTTTTCTTTTTTCCTAATAATTATTTGTTTTATTTACTAAATTATTCTTGTAATCATAATAAAGGGTTTCCAATTAGGAATTTTCTTTCCCGGTTAGTCAAGTCAAGTAGATTATTTAGATTGGTCATAAAAGGCTAAAAAAAAATCAAATTTATGGCATTAAATAAATTTGTTAATTATAACAAATATCTAGTGTTGTTTCTATGATTAATTTTGTCACAAAAAAAATCTAAAAAATATCTTTGCACCCCCAAAAATAACCATTCTTTTTTTGTATTGCTCTCTTCTTTAATTTTTCCAAAAGTGATTTTATTCTCCCACTATTTTAGTATTATTATTTCCAAATTTATCAAACTATCTTTAAAAAAAAAAAAAAGGAATTAATAGACACCACCAAAACCAACTACTGCTAACCAACACTGCAATTATTTATTAAATACAAAAAAAACTCATAAAAAAAAAGGAAAATTAAAAACAGCCAAAATACCCATACTTTTTCTTTCGCACAATTTTTGGAAAATGCAAACCAAATTCTATAATTTTCATTCATTGCGGAACCATATCTATCACATCCCATTATTCACAACTTACCATGTCTAATTTATAAACTTTTTTTTTAATTTCAAAATTTCTTTAAAATTTCCTAATTTAGTAAATTTCTAAATTATTAATATTTAGTTATTTATTTATTTTGGTTTATTAACTAAACCAAACGTGCTTATTCATTTTGTCCTCTCATATAATCTCATTTAATCCACCAACTCATATTGACTAGACACCAAAACCAACAAGATTATCCTCAAACACCACCATCTAATTAATATTAATTCAATAAAATATCCTCAACCCAATTATTACATATATTATTTTTTTTTCACAAGTTGAAAAAAAAAATTATAAATAAACACATTCTCTACCACTCATTCCCCATCCTCAAAACCCACTCATCCTCCACCGTCCATTCTCCTCAAGATCCCCTCAAATCCATATCCCAATACACTCATCTCTACATCTATCTCTCTCTCTATATATATATACATCTCCCTCTCTATTCCCAACCCACAAACCCCAAAAAACAAAATAAAAAACAAATAAAAGATCAAAACAAATTCAAAAAAAATCAAGAAAAAAACCCAAAAAAAAAAAAGAGAGAAAAGAGAAAACTAACCAGGCATTTCATCGAGCATGGCATCGGCACTCCGGTACTGGTTCGCCGAGCATCCGGCGATCGTCTCCTTCCGGTGGAGCCACGCCGCTTCCTTCGGCTCAACCTGGTCATTCCTCTTCTCCTCCATCGCCATCTACCTCCTCACCTCCCTCTTCCTCCATCTCACTCTCTCCCTCTTCGGCCGGCGTCGTCCGATCCCTCTCGGCCCACTCCCATCCCTCCACTCCCTTGCCATGGTCTTCGTCTCCGCCACCATCTTCCTCGGCCTTCTCCTCTCCTCCCTGGCCGAGATCCGTGACACGCGTTGGTTCTGGCGCCGATCCAAAACCCCTCTTCAATGGCTCCTCTGCTTCCCTCTCGGCACTCGCCCAACCGGCCGCGTCTTCTTCTGGTCCTACGCCTTCTATCTCTCTCGATTCCTCCATCTCCTCCGCACCTTCATCTCCATCCTCCGCCGTCGCCGCCTCACCTTCTCTCGTCTCCTCAACCACTCAATCCATCTCTGCATGTCCTTTCTCTGGCTCGAATTCTCCCAATCTTTCCAAGTCCTCGCTATCCTCTCCTCCACCCTCGCCTACATCGTCGTCTTCGGCTACCGATTCTGGGTCGGCACCGGATCTTGTTGTTTCCCCGTCGTGCTCGCTTCACAGATCGCGTTGCTGGGTTGCAATCTCGCTTGTCATCTCGGCGTTCTTCTCCTCCATTTCTGGAAAGGAGGTTGCAATGGGATCGGCGCTTGGGTCTTCAACTCCGTCCTCAATGCCGCCCTTCTTCTCGTCTTCTTGAATTGCTATGTTCGAAGGATCATGGCGAAGGGGAAACGCTTCTCTTTGGATGAGGATTGCCCTAGTCTCCATTGCCGACCTTCGTCGGAGCTCCTCCAACCGCCTCCTTCTCCTCCTCCTCCACTCAAAAAGGACCAATAAAAAGTAATAATATTTTTTTCTTTTTTTTTTAATTTTGTATTTTTGTTAAAATGAAATATTGTAAAGAGAGGAAAAATACATTTGTATATTTAGAGGAGGTTTATACTGTTTTATACAGGTATAATTAATGTACATTTTTTTATTAATAATAAAAAAATTGTTATCTCATCCTTCAAAGTTTCTCACTTATTAATCAAAATAATTTTTGAATATTTACGTATTTAAAAAAAAATTAATGACAGTTTATTTTTAAATCTTTTTGTCAGAAAAATAACTGACGTTGCCCAAAATATCTTTCAGTTTTTTACCGATTTTTATGTTATTTTATCAAGTTTTCGGTCCAATTCTCATGTCGTTTGCAGTCTAATCTTCATATCGTTTTACCCAGGGCACTAATAGGTTCTCAGTATGATTCAGAATTATTTGAGTATCTCTTCAGCACCTGAGCAGGCCATAATGGACTAGTTCTTGTGAAAGTAACATCAACTACACGCCAAAATAGCTTACCAATTTCTCATTATTTAATAGGTATACGCAATCATTTTAGGCAAAGAATTTTAAAGTAAAAGTAAATGATTCTTTATATTATAAAACCCGAAATTGTCCATTTTTATAAAAATTAATATATATTTTTTTTAATTAGATTTTTTTCATATTTTTTTTTAAGAGTGACAAACGCTTGGTTTTATAGTACATAAGTGTGGACTACAACATTACTCATGAGTTAATTTTTTTAATAAAATTTTAAACCCTCACCACTCCGCATGTCACAAAAAGTTTTATTTTCTGTACCGATAAACATTTGAATCAAGTGGTTTTGACATTTTCTTACATTTTAAATTATAATTTTTTATAAAATAAATTCTATGTTACAAACTATTATTTATGTAGTAAATATATGGTTATATTCAAATATGGAGATTTGACTAGAATTTGTTTTGAAAGTAAGCTAATGATTTAGGCAATAATTACTCATTGTTAACAACCAAAAGAGAATTTGTGTAATTCTAGACAAGGGACTTGAAAAACTAATTAATATTTTATTATTGCTAATAAAACACGTTATGCATATTTAAGTAATTTGGTGGATGATGGACAAATGGGCATCTAGAATACCAAGCACTCAATGTTTGACAATAATCAATGAAAGACTTTTCAAAAGGATCTGAACGTTGAATCTAATGGAAAAGAATAAAAAAAAATATTCTAGATATAAACCATTCACTTAGACTTTGAGCAACCACCCAAAGTCCCAAAGTTCATTATTTTAAGAGCAACTGTGATGGAAACAACCAAACCAAATCAATTTAAGAAAACAACAATGTTTACATTCGGTCAGTCAACCTATATTTAACACTGCATTTGTATGCTTCATCTACAAGAAACTTCAAGTCCTGAGCATGCAATGGCCAAATTCAACATTCAAATGTCCATGTCAATAACTAAACAAATAAAATAAAATAATCATATGCACCGATGAATTATCGGACTTAAACCCTGTGAATTTGATATATATCAATATAGAGAAATAACAAGTTCCGGCCTTTTTTAACTGTACAATACAATACAACACAAGTTTCAGAAATTAGGATGTCGGTGTTTTGTCAGTGACGAAACATGGTGTTTTGTATGTATACTATCTTCGATCATGTCCCCGGATCTTCTCTTCAATCACCGAATCCAAGATGACCGGGTGCTAATTGTAGCAGAGGCTCCAGTGCGCTCGGAGAAAACTTTCGAGCGAAGAGATGGCAGATATCCGTGGGCTGGTCATTGTATAAACAAGTGTTCCCCTCGCGGATTCTCTTCAGAAATCCTTCTGTGATGTCAACCCTCCCAAATGTGGCCGGGTGAGCGCCACCTCTCGACCAGTCTACCCAGGTTACAGTTCTATTCGCTAACAAGTGAGGTGCTTCAATGGTGAGCATTGTCGGGAAGTAGTGCTCGTCCACATAGCAATGAGGTTTGCAGAATGCTTCGAATTTTGGGTAGAATATGGTATCTCTGACCATGGTGACCGCGAGTTCTCTGTTCACTTCAAACCATTGGGAGCCCTTGCGCCACTGTGAGATGTTAACCTCAGGTGCCATGTGAAGGTTGTAGCGGCCTCTTCCAAAAGGGCCCTGATCATCAAAAGCCCCAACATAACTGTAGTTCGACCTCATGAAGTATTGGTATATTGTGCTGAAATTGTAGACTGGTATGCATGATTCTGACAGCAGGACGAACCATTCATTCGAGATGTCTAGCAGTGCGTTTGCAAGGAGTCGCCTCTCTGCGTCGCACATGCTCATCTTCCCCCACTCAGACACCTGCAGTGTGACGAAATGAAGTTTGGTCATGTGAAATGGAACATCGAATGATGCACTGTATATAAAGTATCAAAACAACATTCATCAAATTGGCAAATGTTGCCTAGGACAAGAATATGATAGTAGTTATCTGGAAAATCTGACAACTTTAAAGCTAGGATAAAAACTGCTAGAGCCATTCCTACTAGAACCTCGCAGCAAAGCCAGAAACAAAGGTCGCGAATAATAACGTCATGATAATACAGCCAAGAGTATTGTATTTTATTGTTATTATTATTATTATTATTTTTTTTTGAAACAAATAATTAAGACAAGTGAATTACTGAGATGGCACAACGTGTACAAGATACCTACTCCAAATGGTAGATCTACTCATTCTCTTGGGCCAATATTTACTCATCTTTTGACTTCTTCCAACATAAAGTAGCATGATAACTGACGAAATCATGAACACAGCTGTGACTGGCACAAGGGAAGACAAACTTATCTATAGTAAATAGAATTTAGTTTGAAACATATAGGCAAGAGTACTGCATTGATTGATTCAGTATGACACATGTTCCCTGAACGCTATAAAGATCAGGACAAAAGAAATGAGATGATTAATAAATAGCATATACTTTACGGCCAAGTCCTCAAAATCATGCATTCATTCTCTTTGGCCAGAATTTACTCTATCTCTTGGGCACCTTCCAACATAAAGCAACATAATAACTGAGGAAATCATGTGCATCGGATTATTTTATCCACACTATTAGTAATATATAAACATACTACCAGCACCCATGGAAAGCCTTCTCAACTACTCTATACACATTTGATGCATGTTAGATTTATAAACCCAGATAAGTTCCTGAATATATTTATCTGCCTACGAATCATAAATGCATTTTGTTGTTAAAATAATGATCCTGCTCATTAACCAGAATTATTAGAAGAAACTTAAATAAAATACAAATAAGTAAAATACAAAAGTTCATGTGAAAATCAAATTATCCAGTTCAGTTAAGAAAACTTCAGAAACCAGAAATAGATGACTGATTCCAGTTTCATTCCATCATCATGATAAAAACAAAACAAAAACAAAGCAACAAACCTTGGCATAATACAAGAAGTCACCAAAATAGACTTTCAATTCTTGTTACAGACATTTTTCTCTTGCTTTTTGATCCAATTTATATGGTTTTGACTAGAACAGAGATGTCAAATGTCTTACAAAGCATTGACCCTAATACCAACACCTACTGCACAGAAAAGGAAAATACAAAATATGAATTTGTTGACAACTATTTTCCAGAGTATCTTTTCTCTTTAACAAATGGATCCAAAAATAGGAGCATCTATATCATATTTCTCTGTACCTATAAAGTATGATGCCAAAACAAACTTTTCCTGATTTCAAATGTCAGCTTTCTAGAACCAGTTTGCACATGCATTTATCCAAACAAACCAATTCCCCAATATACAGAAGTTGCCAACAGCTTCTTTGGAACACTGCAGATAAGCACCTCTAAATTATATGTGACAAACTTCCTATAGTTCCAAACAAACTCATAGCACACTCAAGTGAGCAAAAAAAATATAGTTAGCACCTAGAAATCAAATGCTTTGCAAGTCTTTCTGCTTCCTTGTACTCCCTGATACAAATAACAGCAAGAAGGCTGTGAAAAGAACAAATAACCTTTGATCAATACCACTGGCATCATCAACAGCAGCAGCATCAATTCTGCTATTTTTCCACACTTCCATAGACCTTGTTTGTGTCAAATTACATGAACATGTTTCAAATTGATCACAAGATTTTCTGTTTAGAAATTGGATTGCTGATAGTTATGACAACAAGTTTCTCATCTTCCAAATACCATGTGTTCTCATCAAAAAACAATATCCAATTCAAGAGCCTAAAGAACAAGCTAAGCCGAGTTTCTACAACGAAGATCAGTCATTGAACTCTC
Organism: Dioscorea alata; assembly: GCA_020875875.1. NCBI lineage: Eukaryota > Viridiplantae > Streptophyta > Magnoliopsida > Dioscoreales > Dioscoreaceae > Dioscorea > Dioscorea alata. The sequence continues at coordinate 2,481,077 of CM037025.1, forward strand.
CAAGTGGATTAGGGACGAGGAATATTTCATAACCACCTACTCATTATTTTTAAAGTTGACAACATTGAGATGAAGGGAACCACTTCATCTGCAAATGGAACTTACATATTTTCTCAGGAGTTTACATGTTTTTGAAGATGTCATACATTCTTAAATAAATTTCTTTTGAGAAGAAAAACTTCGAAGAGACAAACTAAATAAATAGTAGCCAATTATAAAAAATAATCATGTTTACTATCTTTACCAAACTAAATGTCACAACCTCCTTGATTTCCAAACAAATCCACATCGGGACTGCCCATTTACCCGCATATAGAAGGAGATTTTATAAGCTTGGCTTTAAATCTTATGACAATTACATAATTACCAAACTTGGGAAATTTTTTTATAAATTACAACTTAAAGGCAGATTTTGTCTACATGCCTCAGGCATCAATCTAGCTCTAATTAAAGCTTCAAACATCAAAATACACCACTTGATAATATTCCCATCACAATATTCACTTCTCATCAGGTCATGCCTGATTTATCATCATATCAATAGCAAAAAAATGTATGATCGCAGAATCAAACTATCAACATATTAAACTCAACAAGCATCTTCCTTGAGGCAATTACTTGAGTAGAAGAAGGGTTAATTACTTCTTGGTTTCTCAACCAATCAAATATAGCAAATCACAAAATCTCAAACATCAGTCAAACTCATTAACTTAGCTCAAACGCAATAAACATGAAGTCTCGACTCAATGGAGAAAATATATCCTTCCAACAAACAATCATAAGAACTCAAAACTCTAGTCAGCATGCTACCGTAGTTAAAAATCCTGTCCATGAAATTTTCACAGTCAATTCCAATGAATTATCAAATGCTAAAAACTAGAAATCCTAAAGTTGCAAACCGCATAGTATCCATCAGACAAAACAATTATGTCTAAACTCTGTACACAAATTTCCAAATTTGTATTCAAAACTTAAGTAAAAAAATCACTCGAATTAAAGAAAAAAGGGGACTTTCTTACATTCAAAACAGTACCTGGCTGGGGATTTGCCGATGATAAAACGCTGAAGATGACGGAAACTCAGCCCGGTAACTCGGCAAAGAATGAATGTAAACCGAGTAAAGCCCTTCGTTCCCCTTGAGGAAGGTCTCCCACAGCGGCGCCAAAGGCAGAGGCCCAATAGTGAGGAACAAAAAGGCAACCTTCGGAACCCGCTGGAATGGATACTTGTTCACCCTCGGAACAAAGGAAGCACGCCATAAGAGCTCCTCATCACTCATCGTGTGCATCAAGCTGGACGGCGGCTTGATCCACTGAGTCAGAGCATCCATGGCTTCAATGCAAGGCTGGAGACCCACCAAAGGCCTTGAAACAACGCTGTGAAGGCCATAGTAGCGAATTAAATACACACTGATGGCCGAGAACACGATGCCGAGGCATAGGAAAAAGGCGAGAACTTTGACGATTCTCATCGGTAGTGCTTTGGCCTGCGGCCTCTGCAATGGTTCCTTCCCATCCTCCATCGCCAAAACCCTAGATTGCATCTCGATTGAATCAAAGAGAACCGAGAATTTCGCCAGAGAAATTCTAGGGTTTTGGAATTTCAGTAACGAATGAAGAAGAAGACCATGAGCATTCTTAGCAGCGACCAAAGCGAGAGATTGAAGTTGATGATGCTGAGATTTGGGATCTTTTCACAAAAAAGTCCCTAATAATTCTATAATTTTATATCATTGTTTTTTTTTAACCCAAATTACATTTTAAACCCTTGAAAAGTTTTTTATTTTCAAGGGTTTAAAAAGTTTTAACAATTGAATCATAAATTCATAATATCTTTAGCATAAAATTAAAAAAACTTTGTGGTTTCACGTATTTACGAAATAGGCATGGAGAATTTTTTTTTCTAGTAAAAATACATGTTTCTCTAGTTTAAAAAAACCAAACCATTACCATTGTTAACTTTTCCTTATTTAGCAATGACAAAATTATCATTTTTTTTTTTTAATTTTGTCCATCGGAATTTTTGTTTTTTTTTTAAATAAAAATTCGGAGGAAACATTTTATAAATAAATTGATGATGTTTTACTCCTACTAAACCAAAAAGAATTAATATTATTAATAGTTTTTCATTTTTTTTGTTCAACTGGGGAAACCACCCATTTTTAATAAACTTGTTTCCATTTGCATTTTAATAGTTTTTCAATATTTTTTTTGCACGATCAAAATTTTCCGAAAAAAATTTCTTATTAATTTAAAATAAACCCATAATTACAGGCATATGTTTGATATTGCATGTTATACAGGCCAGTGTTATCTAAATTAGTCTCTTATGTTTAATTAATTAAAATTTTATACCATTCAATCTAGATCACATAAGATAATAAACTGATATTCCCTTTATCTTAGTTAAAAAAATCAGAGGTTTTAAGGTAATTTTAGATAATAATAATCATAAAAAAATTGAATATGTAAATATATAAAATTATAAGGATGTATATGGAAAAAAATAATAATAATACATGAAGGTGGTGTGTTAGTTGGCGTACTTGCGCGAGCTACTGAAGTTTGTTGTTGTGCTAACTTATTAAAGACAGCTTGTTTTAAGTGTACACTGAACTACTACATTCATACAAAATTATTCAATTAAAATAATCTATTTTTAATATTAAAAATCCAACCAATATTGACCTTACAATGAATCCATTTTCAATGCATATATGTTTCCTAATATTTAAAATAATTTTCTTGCTTAACCTTCCTAATTACTTAAGATGCAATCATGCAAATTAATTGCCAATTATTATACTGTATGACTGTAAGCCTTCTCTCAGTATTCATATTTTACTAACAGGGATTAGCACAAATAGATTTGCAGAGATTTAAATTATTCAATCTTTATATATAGAAATAATAATAATAATATATTGAGAAAAATCAATTTTTATAGAATGCTTCCACATTAATTTAAATTCCGTGACTCATAAGAATTAAATAAGTAGTATGTTCTCAAAGGTGATTGTCATTAATACACTCATATAATTTATGAGGAAAATAACATCTTTTTTCAATATAGTTTTTTTTCGTCACGGTAGCTCACTCTATCAGTTTATTTTATTTTACAACATGTATTTCCTGCTTAATAATTATAAGTTTTCATCTACCATTGCATGTTTCTATGTAACATATTAAATTTTCACTTAAAATGGTTTATTTTTCAATTTGATATTATGTGTTTCAGTTTAATATTTGACTTTTCGTTTAATATTATGTGTTTCCGCTTAAAAAACTGAAAGTCATTTATGCCAACGTCAGTTATTTTTATATCAATATCAGTCATTTTTATGTCAGAAAAATTGGAAAGTAAACTTTAAAAAAAAATTCTTCTGAGAATACTCAAAGTCATAGAGTTTTGTTGTGAATATTCCTCTAGGAATACTCAAAGTTATAGAGTTTTGTTGTGGATATGTTACCCTCAGAGTAATTATTTATTCATTATCAGTTAATTTATAAAATTTAAAAGGTTTTTTTTAAAAAGAAAAAAGAAAAAGAAAAACAAGCAATGTGGTGGGTGCCGTGAGATTGGGAATTATTGTGATTTCAACGGCAAAGCAACATCAAGAACAGTGCTACTGACAATCGACATGCCAATCCAACGGTTTGTATAATAAGTTCATTAACTATGAAAAGGACGGGTCCACACTAGATCGTCCGTAAGAAGTCTTGCACGTGGCAATCCAACGGTTCGTATAGTTCATGAAATCTAACTATCAAAAGGACACGTCCACTCTTAATCCTCTGTACGAACTCCTCGTGATCTTCCGCATGCCAATCCAACGGTCAATAAGCTTTAAACCTTAATAAGGCCACAGCAACACCTATATTCCAGAACCACTGTTGATCCACCTCAAGATCGTCCACATTCCAATCTCAATACAATCCAACGATCCCAGTTAAGGAATGGGAGTGGAAAGAAACGTGAACAAGTCACATTCAAATGAGAAGAAATACCAACTACTCTGTTGTAGCCAGACCTGTCCAAAAACTGAGGTACCCTATAAATCCAGAGGCCCATCTAAAAATTAGGAGAATTTAAACAAATATACAAGACCTAATGATAGGGCCTTAGATAAAATATGGAGCCCATTTTTAAAATGGGCCAGATTTGATTTTTATTATTAAAAACCTGATCTATAAAATATATTTATTAATTAGTTATATACACATGTACTATTATTTTGGATTGATTAATTGTGAATAGATGGTCTCCCTTGCCTCATTATTGATTATTGTTGATTGTCATTGGTTTTAATGGTTTGAATATGATATATTGTGACTTAACAAATATTTACATTTTATATTTTAAATTTATTGTGTTTTGTAAAAAAATATTTGGTAATGTTCACTAATTAATATTATTGTTAATTTTTTCATAACTTATTTTTTGATGAAAAAACTTATTTGGATGGACCTTGGTTAAAGGTCAAATTCAGGGTGGTTCTGATAAATTTTAAGGCACATATTATTGGGTTGGGCTGGGTTTGAGCAAACTTGAATTTTATTAATTATGGACTCGGCCCTGCCCATGGACAAGTCATGGTTTTATATGTATTTTGATATTATAAAAAATTAGTTATTTTCATAAATAAAAATTACATTTTTTAATTTTAATTGTGTATATAATGTTTTTTAAAATTTTTATATCAATATTTATATTATATAATTATATAATTATTTTTCATTAAATCTGTAAAGCAAAAGGATCTATGCAATAATCAAAAATTTGTTTGGATCTTTCAAAACATTGATTCATGCATGAAAATTATATTTTCTAAGCAATTTCATTGGGTGCAATTATATGAAAAATTATGATATTATAAACCACAAAGCTAAATTTGATGTTAAAAACTAATGTTATAGATTTTGTGGAAGAAAGTTTACCAAGAGAAAGTTTCATATTCAAAACATTTACTGGTATTTTGGTCGTAGATGAATTTGATGAAAAGGAATTGTTTGGAGATGACAGTTCATTAGAAAATACATACAGTAGATGGCTCTCCAATTAAGTAAATAAAATAAAATAAAATAAAGTAATAAAAAATAAATTGTAATAAACAATTTTATCATGATGTTTTTTTTATAATTTGTAAAGGATGACTCTATTTGTGTTTTTTCGTCACTTTAACTCCATTAGACTTAAAATTATATTTTAGTTTTGTTGAAAGCAGTATTGTTTGATTATATTATTTGTTATTAATATTAATATCAAATCCATGGCTATTGACCTTGATTGAAAAAAAAATTATGGGTCATTTAATTCACGGAATATTATATTACCGTCAATAATAAATTACTTAGAATATAATTCCCAAGTCATGTTGATGGGAACATATGCAATTTTTGTTTAGTCAACAAAGACAATAATGTTTGTGGAATGTAACATTGCCATGTTTTATTAGCTGAGAGCTTTCATTATAAATTCATTATATTTTGAAGTAAATATTTAAACTATTTAATAATAAATATTTTGCTATTGTTAAAAAAATAAAATAAAAATTTGATTTTAATATAGTTATTTTTTATTAATATCAATTAACTCAAACTTTAAATAAATATAAAATTTTCCTTTAACTTTATATTGAAAAAAATAACTAATCTCAAATGATTTTTATCTTCATCTAAACATTTGGATGAGTATATTATCATATAGAAAATATATCTAGATTCAAAATAAACTATAATAGTAATTTAAAACATTCTACAACTACTTGAAAGATTTACATTCCACATGGAATATGAGATTACCTTGAGTTGCTAATTACATTTTCTATAATATTGGCCGAGTTCTCATATTTCCAGGAATATGATTTTCCTGCACATTATCTAACTAAACAAAGTAATAAAAAATTACCTTGTTCACATTCTAGAGGTAATATAATATTACCCCCAACCAAATGGGCTCTTAAAGCGAATAACCATGCACTATCTATATGTGTCATTTAATTATATCATTTAAATGAGTCCATAAATTGTAAATTTTTATTTCATTTTTCAAACTCCATATGCGGTTTTTCAAAAAGATGTTTTTAAAGAAGTTGAAAAACCTTTCAGAATCAACCAAAAAATTTTCAAAAATTAGTTTATGTTGTCTTTGAAATTTGATAAACAATTTCTAAAAGAATATTATTTATTTGGCCCTTCAATATTTTTTTATTCAATTATACTAAGTTAACTTACAAGCATAACTCTAGTTAATTATTATAATAAAATATTTATATTAAATAATTTACTTTAACTATTACCCTTATATATTTAACTCAAATAATTCACTACAACTATTTTCAGCTTTAATTATTTCAATTAATTAATTAAATTAAATAATCCACTGTAACTATCATAATTAATTATTTAATTAATTTAACTAATTAATTAAACAATTAATTAGTTAAATTGAACTAGAAAAAGGGGGTGAAATCCTTAACTTTGGTTAAAAAAAAACATTATTTTTCAAAGAATGAGCATTCCTCATATTGGGGAATAGGATTCTGTTATTGACGAAATCCTATTGCTTTTTTAAAATATTGATTAATAATTATTTGTCAATTTAGTGTGTACCAAACACTAGTATACAATACAATTTGTTTTAATATTTTTTTTTTATCAAAATATGCATGTTTTGTATTAATGCGCATTTAGGGGGGAAAACGGAAAACTTTTCATGTTTTCAACCTTTTTATTTATTTATTTATTTTAAAATATAAAAATGAGAGAAGCTCTACCGTTTTCTTTTTTTTTTAATTAAAAAAAATGTGAAAACGGGAGTTTAGCCCGTTTTCATGTTTTTTTATTTTTTTATAAAAAAATAAAAAACGGGAGATTCTCTCCCGTTTTCTATTTAAAAAATTCTTAAAAATAACACCTGCCTGGCTGCCGTTAAAAATATTATTATTATTATTATTATTATTATTATTATTATTATTATTATTTAATTTCCTCTAGCGGATGGAAATTGGGAGAAAATTGAGGAAACTATAAAAACATAGTCATTACTTTATTTGATAAGGGTAACTTGGTAATTTAACAAGTCCAAAAACATATTTTGAGAAGTGTTTTTTCTAAAACAACCCTATGACTAGTTTATGAAAACAAACTGTTTTTTAATATTTTTATTAGTTTCTGAGAAAGGCTAATACAAACATGTTTTTTTGAACTCAATTTTTTTTATAAGTTAAGCATTTCTGGGTTTCCAAAAGCCAATCCAAACAACGCCATATATATATATGAACTTTTAAAAGAGTGGATCTTAATCCTTTTTATAAGACCTTCTCCAAATTATCTAATACATTAATTATTTTTATACCAAAAGACCTATAATTATTAATTACTCAAAAAAGACCTATAATTATCAATTACCCAAACATTTTTTTGTCAATAAAAATTAAATGCACAATAATTACTCTCTCCTTAGGGAAAAATGCTAGCCTCTTCGCCTAATATTCTCCCAAAAAAAAAAAAAAACTTTTTTTACGCCAAATTTCTAATTTGAAATTGTGATTTTGAAAATTAAATTATCAAAAATCATTATATTTACATATTTAAGTGGAGTAATTAGTTAATGGGAATTAGATTAAAATGATGAGTCCCAAGATTTTGAGAGGTAAAAATGAAAAACATTTGTAGATTATTGACAAATTAAATGCTACTCCTATATTAGATGGGAGGTAGCATATACCAACAATCTATTAATTGGAAAATATTAAAGGAGAGTTATACATACTTTTATGGATCGGTTTGACAAAATTTTGTTTCAAAATTTTAATATATATTTTTATTACACTATGAGTTGTTTATATTTACAAATCTCTTTTTATTTTTTTATTTGCTATATTCTTCGAAATTTTTGTAATATTTCAAATAAAATATGAATAAATCTTTTAAGTATTTTACTTGTGATTTAAAATTTCCATTTATTTAAATATAACTTCCCTTCATCTTTACTTGATCTTCAAATTTCTACACCGCATTTCACGCAAACAAATAGATAAATGCAGCCATCAAAATTGTCAAACCTCTTGACTTTTACAATCTTTATGGTTGAAGGAAAAGAGTCTACTTAAAACCATAAAAAGAAAAAAAAAATATCAAAAACAACGATAAAATCTGCCTACTTAAAAAAAAACAGTAAAATTTGTCTCTATTAAAAATATAAATATAAATATAAATAAATTTGAGTTTATCATTCTTTTACTTTGTTTTCTTAAACTTAATCATCATTAAATATTTCAACCGAGCTAATATAGATGAGATAAGAAATACTCCCTTAAACTCTGCACAAAGATTAAAGATATATATCTTTAAAATTAATAAACTTTAAAAAGATTAGAGTGATAAAACAATTTTATTTTTATATTAGATTATTTACTCCCATCAATACACACTCTCTATTTAAATAAATTTAATTAAATAAAATGTTTAAAATTAAAAAAACATAATTAATACTTATAAAACTCTTAAAAGTCACAAACAAAATTTGTAAAGTGATAGATAATTTGACTAAAGACAGCAAATTATGTTAAATAAATAAATTTTCTTATTTGCACATATCTTCTTCAAAAAAAATTGATATAGATATAATTTTTAAATATTTTACATAAAATTTAAATTTTTAATATGTTTAATTATAGCTTCATCCCTCTTCATCTTCAAATTACTACACCTTAATCCACGGAAGCAAACTGATAAATGCACCAATCAAATAAGTCAAACTTCTTGACTTTTAGGATCAATATAGTTGAACAATAAAAGCACTAATCTGGAATCAAAAAAATTCAAAAAAATTCAAAACTAATAACCCAAACAAAAGAAAACTCTAAAAATATTATTTATTTTCATCTTTAAAAATATGAATTTAAATATGTAAATTTAATTAAGCTTTTCTTTTTTTAAGTTAAGTTTTTTGGATTGAATCGAAGTCAAATAATATGTTTCAATCATAAAAAGTGGCGTAATAAAGCAAAATGCAAAAAAGCCAACCCTATTTACACCTTGAAGAAATCAACTTGTGAAAGCAAAGCAAAGAAATTGAAGAAATCAACATGTGAAAGCAAAGCAAACAAATTCAATGCACACTAACAAAACATGTACACCATTGTCAAACAAAACCAAACCATTCAACAAATATCTTGAGAATTCTCATAACTTGATAACATTTTTACATAAAAACCCAAATCAAAACATAAAATTACAACCATGCATAAAATCAAGCTAAAAATCTCAGATTACTTCTTCTCTTCTCTCTAACAGCAAGACTCACACTCCTTGGAAAAATAAGATTAGAACCAACCTTAACTTCATCTTGAAACTCACAAGGAGAGTCTTCGTCGATCCGGCCGACGGCCACACTCTGGCTACGTCTCACCGGATTTTGCAAAGCCGACGTCGCCGCAGAGGTGGCACGGAGGTGAAGAGAAGAGGCAAGAATAAGGTCTCTAAGATCTTCATCACTAGCACCACTAATACGGCTTTCACTATAAGAAGAGCTTCTTGAAGGGAATGCTGCAGGGTACCCTACAGCTCCTGTTCCATAGGGCATTTTTCTTGCACAACCTGTCATACTATTCACGTAGAAGTCTCTTGCTTTACTTAGTGCCCTTATTGGTGCTTTCATGATCTTGCTTATCTTGCTTCCTTTACTCATGATCTCAATATATATTTCAAATATATATATGTGTGTCTGTGTGAGAGCTTATAACTAAAGGTGGTGTGTGTATATATATATATGGTGAGAAGAGAAGAGTAGGCAAAGAGAGGAAGGAGAGAGGAAGAGATGAAGAAGAAGAGTTGTTGTTGGGTACTGAGTTATTATGGGGATTTGGAGTTGTTTTTTTGAGGGGCTATATTTGAAGAGAATGAGTTGGAAGGATAAGAACGAGAAGAATAGATGATAATTTTGGGAAGTTTGAGGGACCCAGATGCTAAAAAATAAAAAACTATGGGTTGAAGGTGGACGGCCGCCAGAGCTTATTATTATTTTAATTATATGTTTTGCATGGTATGTAAGTGTAAAATAATCATTAAATAATAAAATTAATAAATGATGAATAAATAGCAAAAAGATTATATTAGAAAAGGATAGGATAAATAAAGATCTTAATTAACTTAAAATGTAATCTTAATATGGTGATCAATTCTAAATATAAATTAATCTTTTAAGAGTATGATAAAGTAAACAGTTATAGAGCAGTCAGGAAGTGATGTTTATCACCTGTTTTTTTTTCCTCATAATATAATTCACTTATTTAATAAGTTTGTTTGTACTTAATTAGGTTTGATGGTTGTGTATAATTAATTTTAGAGGTTGAGTGTCACGTTATTATTGTACTTTAGTCAATTTATAATTGTAATGTTCCAACAAACTATGTATACATATGTAGATCGATTTATTAATTATTAAAAGAAACAACGAATAATATTAAAAAAATCAAGCAATAACACGAAAATTCAAAATCAAGAAAAATCAATGGATTTCATTATGTTTAAAATTAAAAATTAAGTACAATGACAGTAACATATATTTTACTAAATTATTTTTTACTATAATAAAATTTTAAAATATATTTAAATAATCCTAATTTTTCATAATTTAAAAAAAATTCATATAAGTTACTGGGAGCTTTCCGGGTTGCACCAAAGAGAGAATTCAATCCATGCATTCAGTAGTCACTTATAGAAATCAAAGTTTTAGACATGTTTATCATAAATCAAATACTATATATAAATTAAAACGCATGTGATCCAAATCAAAAGTGATGAAAATTCAATAAAATGTAGCAAAGTTGACAAAAAAGGGTGTCTCAAGGTCCCGGTCAATTGAAACCATTTGTTATTAAACTCTTTTGATGAATAACCAAACATGGTTGTTGAAAATTATTAGTTAAGAAAGCAGAAACACATGAGTATATTTTTTATAAATAAGAGTTATATATATATTGTTGCCAAATAGCATTTTTTTAATGTTTTTAAATTACTATTTATCTATTTTCCTGAAAATAAACAATTGAGAAAGATAATTATATATTTCAGTTTAATTTTGAATTAATTGTAATCACTAGAATAATTTATTTAATTATATTAAACAAAAGCTAACATGTACAATAAGTTTAACTTCATCTCATATACTTATATTTTTTTCCCCATCTTCTTATCCTAAAAAGAGATGAACATATTTAGAAAGAGAGTTTGAATGAAAAATATTATTAAAAAATGTTGAGTCATATTTGTTTATATGATTCAACATCATGTGCCATTGAAAACCTATATTAAACTTTTGCTGGTTTTGATTTCATAATGCCGCCATGCAATTGGGATGTTGTATCATGTGAATCGTGACAAGGAATTAAATTAGTTAATGATAACGACTATGAGTTTATCAGTTTTTTTTTTTAATATTGTTTAATTTTTAATTAATTACCAAAATAACTATTTTTGAAATTATTTACTGAAATAGCCATTTTTTTATTTTTTTTATATTAAACTTTAGGTTTTTAAAAAAATTGTGATTCCACTAGCATTTTAATATTAAATTTTTATATTTAAAATCACAGATTCTACTAGTTTTTTAAATTAAAAAACAGTTTTACACTGAATCCCTTATAATTCCATAATGTTTTCTTATAACTTGTTTTATTTCCATTTCTACTCTTATTTCTACTTCCACTAATTCTATCAGACAATCTCGGTTCATGATTGGCAATGCATAGTAAAAAAAAACTGAAGAAGCTTATATGGAAGTCAATTGGTGAATAAGGATAAAAAAACATACCTGAGTCCATTGATGAAGATTGAGTAGTAAAGGAAGGCTGCTTCGTCAAGTGCCCCATGCGGCCCTTGGTTGGTGTTCCTCTCGACCAAGATAGCCTCCTTTGTTCGGTATGACAAAAATTTAAATTTTATCAGCTTGAATGTAAAAGAAAAAAAAATAACTTTACAAAAAAAAAAAATAATGCTCGCCACCTACCGCAACATTTGCAAGTTTGATTATTCTAATATTTGGAGATAATTTTAATTTTTATGTTTTAAAATTTCACCACAATAATTTTATCTGTTAAAATTTTTACCGAATATTACTCATAGTTTTTATCTGTTAAAATTTGTGAAAGTAGAAATAATAGAATAAAAATGGGAATAAAACAAATTATAAAAAAAATATTATCAAATTATAAAGAGTGTTATGATTAAAATAAGTTAAAAAATAAACAATTAAAAAAAAAGCTATATTTTGGAGATTTGATGAATTTGAAGGATTTTTTTTGGGAATTGAAAGAGTTGTAAAGGGTTGTTATTTCCTTCTTAAAAACGAAATATTTTTTAAAAAACATTAATGCGGAAATTTCTTATAAAGTGTTATGATTAATGTATATAATGACAATTTCAACTTTGAAAATGTAAAAGCCACGAGGAAAAAATATTTTCTAAGCAATTGAAAATTTGATAAAATTAATTATACATCTCTGAAAATTTCTAAATTTTTTAAACATTACCTTTAGCATTTGAATTCTAGAGTAGTGCCTGCATTTTTTTTTTTTTTTGGGAATACTCAAAGTTAGGAACCATGTCAATTACTAAAAGTCCGTTTGATTTGTTTACGAGAACAACACAAACATTTTAGTAAAAATCATTAAAATACATTAGAAATGCCTATGTTGTTTTATATTTGATGTTCCTTGGATAATATTTAGTATTTGATTTACATAAATATAAAAAAAATAGTAAAATTATGATAATATTTTTTACTATTCTATGTTTATTTTGTAATAAAAAACCATAATAATGTTTTATAAAAATCTAATCAAATTCCACACAAAAATGAAAGCCAACAACCATTGTAGCTCGTTAGAAAATAAACTAAGGAGATTTGGATCCAAATATGACATAATTTTATAAACTTTCCATCTACGATTTAAAAAACTTACAATCCACAACCAAAAAATTTTCATTAAAATTTTAATCCTTAAAAAAAAAAACAAATGATAGATAGATAAATAAATAAATTACACTATCACTACACTCTAATCACCTTTGTCATGTAGTGATGTAATTTTAATTTTAAATAGAGATAATTTTTTCGTTAAGTTGTCATACTAATATTTTAATAAAATTTTTATACTGTGATTTTGATAATACAAAAAAAATTAGGAAGTTGTGCTTTACTCCCATTCTATTTATAAATCAAACATATATATAACGGTTCTCTTATTCCATTTATAAATCAGTTGTCTATGTTGTCTCTTTAAATCTGACATTAATACGGAACCTAGAACTTTGAGAGATTTTTTTTAATTAACAGTGAAAATTTTGCTGTTTGCTTCTTTGCTTTAAATATAGAAGTCCTATGACATGTTGACACGCGTAATTTTCTTTTTTATGAGAATTTACTTTTTAATTTATTTTTTTCCTTTAATTTTCTAAAATCTCTTGAGTAAATTCAACTTTCTCTTACTCCAATAGCAAGAGTTTACTTTCCCAAACAAGAGGTTTTAATTAATAAAAAAAAAACTCTAAAAAAAATTAATAATAAACAAATCATGATTTTCATCTCCCTTTGAAAATTCATTAAAATTTTCACGTATGATCAAATACCAAATACAAAATACCAATGCAATACAAAATTAAAATCCCTCTAGTTTTTTCTTTTTCTTTTTCTTTTTTCATAATGCATTGCTTTCAAATTTCCAAACAAAGATTTAAATACAAATTTGATAATCATGAAAAATCAATAGATATAAATATCTACTTGCCCGCCCACCCCCCCCCCCACCCCCCCCCCCCCCCCCCCCCCCCCCCCCCCCCCCCCCTCTCCTCTCTCTCTCTCTCTCTCTCTCTCTCTCTCTCTATATATATATATATATATATATATATATATATATAACTTAATAATAGTTAAAGCTCTATATATTATTGACCAAAGCTCGCTTTCCCCCAAATTAACAAGATGTTTTAATTCAAAGAAAAACCTAATTTCTCTATTTTTTTTATTTCTATTTTTTAATATTAATTCAAAATAAGATCAAATATCAAACAACCCATTCACCTCTTTCCCTTTCCCTCTTTATATATATAACTTAACAATAGTTAAAGTTTTTATTGTTGATGAAAGCTTATTTTCCCCCAAACAAAAGTTTTTATTTCATAATTTGATTAAAAAAAATCTCTCTTTTTTATTCCATTTTTTTAATAATATTCAAAATAAGATCAAAGATAAAGCAACCCTTTCTTCATCTCTCTCTTTATCTTCATAACCTAATAATAGTTCAAGTTCTATTCTTGATGAAAGCTTATTTCCCTAGACAAGATGTTTTAATCAATAATTTGATAGAAAAAAGAAAAATAATAATAATTTCTCCAATTTTTTTATTCCATTTTCTTAATAATATTCAAAACAAGATCAAAGATCAACCAACCCTTCCTTCATCCTTCATTAAAAAACCAAAGGAACAACAAGAGGAAATAGCAATAACAGTATATAAACGAAGATACATTTTGGAAGATGAGATATATTGAAAGCAAAATAAATAAGAACTAAGAAATGGGAGCCTTGCCAGGGTGATCAGCAGCCATAAGAGTCTTTTGAATAAGCTTTTGAGCTTTTCTACTCCTGATCTCCACCTTCACACTAGAACTCTTGTCCATCTTTGCATAACATGTTTTCTTCTTCTTCTTCATCTTCTTCACCTTCTTTACTTTGTCTTTTATGGCTTCCACAAAGTTCTCCAAGTGCTCACTCCCCAACAAACCCATCCCTTTCTTTATTTTTATTTTGACCTTTCTTTTCTTTCTTCTCTTCTTCTTTGTTTTGATGTTCTTCTTGTGTTTGTTTGAATAAATATAACAAGAGGAAGTGTGGCATTTATTTCAAACTATAAATGAGACATTTATATTTTTATTATTATTTGCTCTGTATAACTTTTAATGCTTTGTTTTGGTTGGGGGATGTGGGTTTGGTTGATTTTTGTTTTGACTCCCATGCACTTCATTGACTTTTTTTTATTGGAGTTCTCAATTTTTTTTTAAATAAATTGCTTTTCTCTTCAAGTTTTTATTTTTATTATTTTTTATTAATTTATTAATTTATTATTTTTGTTGATTATATGCTTGAATAGAAATGTTGATCTTATCTAACAGTTTTAATTATGAAAAGCACCAATTTGTTTTTAAAGATAGATATTCTGAAAATATAAAGATATAAAAATAAGTAGAATAATAAAATAGATGGATCAGAAGATGACAATATTATATATATAAGTAGAGTAATAATATATATATATATATATATATCTTTCTCAATACTAGTGTTACCCAGAAATTTGGTATAGCCCATGCTTAAATAAAAATTAATGTTCATGATACACACACTGTGTCCCAACCACGGCTTCACCCTGGACTTCCCTTTCCTCAACCTAGGCTTAAACCCTGTCAGATGGGCTTCAGCCCGGCCTGCCACCCATATAGGTCCGTCACTGACAAAAGTGACTGATCAGATTATAAATTCATTACTGTTTTTTATTTGGAGCAAACATTAATGTTTATTACTCCAGACTTTCAAACTTTGTCAAGGGGAAGTTGAACAGGTATATTATTGACTAGAGTTTTTAGTAGGAACTTAATTTCTTTTCTATATTTTCTCATAATTAAGCCTCATCAACTTCGAATAGTGTTATTGGATATATCTTCTTTCATTAACTTTAATGTTCTTTGAACTCTTAGATTATCATTTTGAAATATTTTTTTAATTTCAAGTTGTGATATTTTATATTTATGAATTGCAAATTCTATGTCTTTTGACTTTGATGTTTGAAAACTTTGATGGTTCATATTTACTAAGTTTTTAAATATTTAATTTATAAAATGTTCTAGGTCTTTAATTATTTATGTGTTAGAACTTCAAAGTTATATTTTTTATATTTGAGATTTTCTTTTTAAGTTCCGACTCTTCCATGCTTTTGAGTTTTCACTTAATATATATTATACCATTGGATTATTGTGGGGTCATTTATAACTTTATTGTTTTGACTTATGTGCCTTTGAGTATTTTTCTCATTTTTTTTTCTTTTTATATCTTACGCCTTGGAACTTTCCTCTCTTTACCAACTTGAAACGTTATATCGATTAACTTATAAGATACATTTGCTTTCATTTAAGAACTCTCTTTATTAATGAATATATAAATTTATAAATCATCACAAAAATGGTTTTTCATCATTACATGAGAAGCCTTTCTTTTTATAATTGCCTAAGTGATGTCCTTTTCTCTGATTACATAAAGCATTCTTTTTCTTAATCATTTAAAAAGCTTTCTCTTTTTTATGATTTAAGAAGAATCTCGCTTCTTTTTTATTCAAAGATACTACTCTTCTTCATCTTATGAAATCGTTTTTTTTTTAATTTATATGTTAAGAGCCTTTTCTTTATTTTTATTTAAAGGATTATTTTTTCTTCATCATTTGAGGGTGTCTCCCTTTTTTTACTGTTTTGAGGGAACTCTTCTTCTTTATCATTTGGGGGCCTTAGCATCATTTGAGCCTCCTTCAAAGAAAATAGTCAGACATTGCTTTGACTTAAGAGTAGGTTTTATAATTGTGTTCATTAACTATTTTTGATGAATTTTTAAAATAATATATAATTATATTATTGTTAGTACTAACAAAGATATCTTTTTAACTTCACTTCTTTTCATTTTCATTGAGTAGTAAAGTTTATTAAAAGACTTATTATTTTTTTTTAAATTTACGGGTTCACATTATTAAAAAGATGTCTTTAACTTTTATATATATAACACTATATATATATATATATATATATATATATTTTAAAAAGTGGGCTCCAAAAATCACAGAGTTTTTTATGTAGATTCGTTCAAGCAAAAGGTTATGATGAGATATTTTTAAAGAGAAAAATTGTTTTAACCTTGCAAATATTTTTTTTTAAACTCCTTAATTTTTGCACAAAATAAAATAAAATAAAATTACATTTGAACCTCTCAAATACTATTTTTTCACTCTTAAACACCAACTTCTTCATTTTCTTCACATTTTCATAATTTATGCAAATAAATCTCCGAACGTCTTGTCTTTAAACATTTATTTATATTTATTTTTCAAAAGTATGTAATGTAGCTCAATTATGGTCAAAATTTTTGGTCTTATTAATTTTATGTGAAATTTTAAATTTTCATACAGAAATCCCGTGAATACAAATTAATAACTAATATAATTTTTTAGTTTTTTACAATATTTTTTTATTTTTTTAAATAATTGATTTATAATAGCTTTCTTTTAAAAATAATGAAATGGGCCAGTAAGGACATACTAGCAGGCCCATAAAACAACCCTAATTTGACCTACCTTTTTATTTTAATTGCTTTTTTTTTTTTTTTTGTTTGGAAAGATGTGGTTTTAACATATTGTAACATAATTAAAAAAAAATTAAACACTTAACAGGTACAATGACAAGATGTAAGTAAACAATGGTGATAGCGGTGTAAGTGTATGTGTTGATCGTGTAATAAAGTGTGCGTGAAAGCGGGATGATGTGGGAAGCAAGCGCACGTGCTAATGGCGTAATAAAGTGTGTGTAAATGCAGAGTGATGAGTGTACAATTTTCATGTATTTTATATCAATTTGTACACTCAATTGGCATGTATTAGAACCATATTATGGAATTCGATGCTAAATATAGTGTGTTGTGCATTAACAAGCTTATGTCGGTGTTTAAAGATGAGAGAGAGCCAAAAGAAGCATTTCAAACCTTAAACGATGAAGTTGGAGCTCTCTCGACATCATTAGAACAAGGACAAGGCAAACTTGGTGGCTTACGAGCAGCTTCCGGTCATCCTTACGGCCATAACTCAATTCCAGAAGACCTTGCGGGCATACTTATGCCTGTAAAGAGGATTCAGAGCCAAGTTAGAGGACTTTACAGTCAAGGTTTACACTCGTAAATACCATCCAGAGGAGCTTACAATCACAGCATATGCCCTTTAAGGGCGGTCGCAAGGAGCAGAACAGTGAAAGTTACGGTTTAGCGCTTACGACTGTAAGATAAACCGCAACACAAATAGATGACCTTATGGATAGGACTTACAGCCGTAAGTCATCCGGTAAGGCTCGCGCCCATCTTTTCCAGCTCCCTCACGGCCTAGCCCTTACGCCCGTAAGCGGCCCGTAAGCAGTAGGGTATAAATAGAACTTATGAGGATTTTTAGGGCATCTACTATTATATTCTTCTATTCTTTGGGAGTGATTCTTTTAGGTGAGGTTGAGGAAGATAAAGGGCGGATCTCCAGCACCTGGGAAGAAATTTCATGGGGGATTCGACTTTACATTCAAAGGTATTGAAGATCATAGCCATCAAGCTCATCTTGCAGGTTGTGTGCTTGCAAGTTTAGCTAGGGCTTTACCGATGATTCTTCATTGACGCAATTGAGAAGACGGTTTTCATGGCTTTTTTGTTTTCCTCCATTATTTGTATCTTAAATGAATGCCCTCCATTAATGGTATTGTGACGTGACGAGAAGAAATTTCTACCTAGGATAGTGGGTATACCTCCGTTTAGGGTATCTAGGAGACTTTGTCTCCCACAATCCTTCCAAGTGGATTGATGATGATTTCCATGCTCTTTGTAATCATGTGGAGCTGATTTTAGGAGAAATCGTATTTATGCTATATATTCAGATTAGGGGTAATCTCTCTTTGGGGAAAGATTATCTACTTAAGAGATTATCATTAGTCCGCAATAAGGTTTCATAGAGTGTTAATGTGATTGTTTGGATATTTGTATCAGCTCTACACCTATTTAGTTACACTTCACCTCAGAAATCAAGGTTTTGTATATTTCTGGAAACCTTTCTGGTCAAATAGGGTTGCTTGTTTAGACAACCATTGTCCTGTGCCTCATAACCTTAGAGAGATGCTATGCCCAGACATCGCTTTCTTCCTTGATTTCTCTCCTTTTATTTCCCGTATTCTCCTGTATTCTTTTGCTTTTATTCACACACTTATCATTCGTCGTTTAGGCTATTTTTCGGGTATCGATTCATTAATAGTATTCATCTCCTTCCCTGTGGGCCGGCACTCTACTTTACACACACTTTATTATGCAATCGGCATGTACACTTGCGCCCCTATCACAAAGTGTCGGTCCACAAGAAAGAAACTAAATAGTAGTAATGACTTGAAACCCAGAAATTAAACAGGCTAAATGATCGAAAGATGTGTGTGTGAACAAGAGTAAGCAAGAATAAGAAAATATGAGAAATAATAGGAGAGAAGTCAAAGAAGAATGTGATGTCCGAACATACTATCTGTCTAGGGTTATGAAGTACAAGACAAAGGTTGTCTAGACATGCAATCCTATTTAAACCGAGAGGTTTCCAGAATTATACTAAACCCTGATTTCTCAGGCGAAGAGTAACTTAATAAGTGCAGAGCTGATACAGACATCCACACAATTGCATTAAAACTCTATGAAACCTCACTGTAAGCTAATGACAATTTCTTAAGCAGATAATCTCCCCCAAAAAGAGAGATTACCCCTAATCCGAATACAGAGCAAAAATGCGATTTCTCCTAAAATTCACTCCACATAATAGCAAAGAGCACGAAGATTGCCAATAACTCACTCGGGAGAATTGAGGGAGATGGAGTCTCCAAAGTACCCTATACCCAAGCTTACTCGTAATTCCCTCTAATCACGGCATGTCTATGCTAGGTAGGTATTTCTACTCGTAATGTAGCACATCAAACATGATAGCTAGGGCTTTTGACTCGTTAGCAACCAAGCATTCAAACATGCAATTAGATTCAAATAGATATGATTGCAATTAAGAAAATAATTTAAAGCATTAAAGATCCAACAACCATTGTCGAATAAGTAAACCCTAGGGTTCAACTACGCTTAAACACCTACAAATTAACCCTCCATTAATAATCAAGGGCAAACATCCAAGATACAAATAATAGGATGAAACATGAAATCCATGAAAACTCCATTTTCAATTTTGCCGATGGAGAATCGCCGAAGAAACCCTTGAGAAGCTTTCATGTACGCCGCTAAGATGAGCTTGACGGCTACGATCTTCACCCCCCTTGAATGTAGAGTTAAATCCTGCTTGAAATTGCTCTTTAGGTAATGGAGATTCGATTCGCCTTTTATTCCAAGAATCTCCAAAAAGAAAAGAATTTGATGCCCTAAAAATCCTCATCAGACCTATTTATATCCAACTGTTTACTAGCGTAAGGACGTGGCCGTAAGGGAGCTGGAGAAGTTAGTTGCGAGCCTTATAGGACCACTTACAGCTGTAAGTCACGTTTGTGAGGTCTTCTATTTATCTTATGGTCTAGCTTACGGCCGTATAGTACACGCTGGACCGTAAACTTTAATGTACTGCTTCTTGCGATTGCCCTTACGAGTGTATATTGTGGTTGTAAGCTCGATTTGGATGGTCCTTATAGGCGTAAGCTTTGTCCGTAAGGTTTTCTGAATTGGCTCTAAATCTCTCTTATGAACATAAACAAGCTTGTAAGGTTCTCTGGAATCTACTTACAGCCATAAGGTTGGCCTTAAGCTGCCCGTAAGCCACCTAGTTTGCCTTGTCCTTATTCTAATGATGCCGAGAGAGCTTCAACTTCATCATTTTAGGTCTGAAATGCTTCATTTGGGGCTTTCTTGTCTTGAAGTGCTGCCCTAAGCCTATTATGAGAAACACACTATATTTAGTATTGAATTTCACAATATGGTTGTAATACTTTCCGATTGAGTGTACAATATGATATGAAATACATGGACATTGTATACTCATCAATAGGGACGCAAGTGTACATGCCAATCGCGTGTGTAATAAAGTGTGCGTGAAAGCGGGATGTCAGTCCATAGGGAAGAAGGAGAGTGCTAGTAGTAACCCTAGTTTTGAAAATTAGCCTAATCAATCAAGTGATGTGTGTGAATAAAAGAGAGAAAAAGCAAGAAATACGGAATGAAACAGGAGAGAAATTAGGGGAAGAAACGATATCCGAGTATAACATCCTTCTAGGGTTTGATAAAGTGCTGGACAAAGGTTATCTAGGTATGCAATCCTATTTGAACCAAGATGATTCCTAAATTATACTAAACAACTCTGTAGAGAGTGAAGAGTAACTGAATCTGTGTAGAGCTGATACAATCATCCACACAATCGCATTGACATTCTACGAAATCTCACTGTGAGCTAATAAGAATCTCTTAAGTGGATAATCTCTCTTATGAGGAGAGATTACCCCTAATCCAAATACAGGGTAAAGATGTACTTTCTCCTAAAATCTACTCTAAATGATTGGAAAGAGCATGGAGATACTCATTAACTCACTTGGGAGAATTGAGGGAGACGAGGTCTCCAAAGTACCCCATGTCTAGGCTTACTCATAATTCCCTCTGATCACAACATGTCTATGTCTAGCCTTACACACAATAGAAATCAAGCATTCAAACAAGTAATTAGATTCAAACAGATTGGATTGCAATAAAGCAAACAAATAAATCACATAAATATAACAACCAATGTCAAAAGATAAACCCTAGAATTTACTATGCCCAAACATCTAATAAATCAGTCCTCTATTAAATTATTTAAATAACAAGACACCATGAGAGACATTGAAAACATAAAAACTCAATCGTACCGGAGATGGATCACCAGAGAACCCCTAGGAAAGCTTCCATGAACTCTGCCAAGATGAGCTTGACGACTACGATCAACTCTCCCCTTAGATGTGGATCCAAATTTCCTCCTAGATCAGCCCTTCAATCCCTGGAGATTTGTCTCATTTCTTCCCTAGCTTCGCCTCTAAGGAAAGAGTGAAAGAAATCCAAAGAATTCCCTAAATATCCTCATCAAATCTATTTATACTCGGCTACTTACAGGCTTCTTACAGGTGTAAGGACGTGGCCGTAAAGAACTGGAAAAGATGGATCGCAAGCCTTACGGGAACACTTACAGCCATAAATTCCATCTGTAAGGTCCTCTGTCTGTGTTACGGTCCAGCTTACGGCTGTAAACGCTGGATTGAAAGTTTCACTGTGCTGCACCTTGCGACCACCCTTACGGCCATAAGCTATGGGCGTAAGCTTCTCTGGATGGTTATTACGGTCATCCTTATGGGTGTAAGTCCTGTCCATAAGGTCTTTCTGATTTGGCTCTAAACTCCTCCTTACGGCCATAAGCACGCCCTCAAGGTTCTCTGGAAAGTGCTTACGGCCGTAAGCTGCCCGTAAGTCACCCACTTTACCTTATCCTTGTTCAATCGATGTTGAGAGAGTTCCAACTGTTTCGTTTAAGGTTTGGAATGTTTTTTTTTGTCCTCTCATCTTTAAGTGTTGTCCAAAGTCTAAAAATACAAATCATACTGGATTTACCATTAAATTCCACAATACAATTCTAATTTGACCGACCTTTATATTACATTTTAATTGCTTTCTTCTTCTTATTCTTCTTTTTTTTTCCAGGTTTTTAACATATTGTAACATAATTTAAAAAAAAAAAATTAAACACGTAACAGGTACAATGACAAGATATAAGTAAGCAGTGGCTAAACATAAAACCATGGGCAATGAATAAAATAAAACTTACTTCTAGAAGATGGGAGGGTTTTTGTTATTCTAAGATTTTAATCCATTATATGGCTCACATCATTTGTCATATGTCATGCTTTTAAAAAATGAACACAAAAGAAACTTTGTATAAATCCATATATATATATATATATATACTAATTTAATTTTTTTTCTCCAAATTTTAGGATTTATTAATGGCTGGGATTTGTTAATGGCTCTAATTTATACTTTAACATTATAAAAAAAAATTATTCTTAATTTTTTGTAAGACTGATGTACTCCATCTTAAATTCAATTATTTGAAAACTTAAAATACAAAAATAATTAATTACAGAATAATATGGGAGTACATCTATAACAATTGGAAGTATGTCATTGATCAAATTATGGTCAACCATATTATAGAACATGGTAACAAGGACCATATAGACTATAGATCTTCAAGATAGTTTGAATTTTCTCATGGTCTATTGAAACATCAAGAAAAATTAGATAATTAGATTAAGTATTAGAATTGGATTCCATGTTCTAGAACCAAAAATGAATAGGTTTTCATAAAAGTTGGTTACATTCTAGAATGCATGGCCATTGACACTTTCTTAGCATGTAATTGTCCATTATATATATATTATGCATTAAAGTTTGAGAAGATGACATGAACCATGAAGGGAATTTTCTTGTTTGTTAGGAACCAAGTTGTTTTCTAGTAAAAATCTCTATTTATTTATTTATTTATTTATCTTAATTCATATCCACTGATCTTCTTTGATCATATTCATTTTTTTTATTAGAAAAGAATGATTTTTATTATGATTATCAATCATAAATACATCTACGAAAGAGAGGATGCTTGAATGGAGAAGAAAATTTTCAATGCAATTAAAACAGAAAATTTCTTTATAATTTTAGTCTAAGTAATACATATTTTCTTATTAATTAGTGCACCTGTCTTCTTAAATAATGACATTATCGAAAATAACAGTAATTTAATTTTTTTATAGTTCATATATATATATATTGATTTATTGAGTGTCCAAAACCACGTATTCATCAAAACTAATGCAAAAGAAAAATATATATAAATGACGGAAAAAAAGCCAGCATGATATGGATTACACATCATCCCTCTTAATTATTTATATATCAACCCTAAAGCCTCATTTTATTTCGATATTATCTTCTTTATTCAAGCACAAGCACAAAGAAAAACAATAAGTTAAGAACCATAATATATACTTATAAAAACCTCATAATTTATTTAGCAAGGTTGCAATTGATAAGCACATACAACCCAAACACAAGCATATATAATAATAGTCCATTAGTTGATTAATGGTGAGGCTCCTTTTGAGTGTAAATATAATCGGTATGAGCAACTAGAGTCCTCCTCTCCAAACATTCCTCCTCTTCAACTCCTTCACATCCTTTTCCGTATGCCAAGCTCTTCTCAACGTCCTCCTATACAAAACATAAACACAAATCAACAAACAAAACCATATAATATATATATATATATATATATATATATATATATATGCAAACCCTAAGTATTTCTTATTAATTAAAATACACACACACATGCAGGCAAGCATATACACACACACACACACACCTTAAGTGAAGGATCATGTCTTATGGCTTGGGAGAAGGAGAAGAAGAGAAGAAGAGCCATGAAAACAATGGTGGTGGTCTTTGACATCTTCAGTGTGGTGTTGTTGATCTTCTTCTTGGGATGAAGATGAAGTGGAAGGGTGGTGGGATTTATATAGAAGACTTGGTGGGTGTGAAAGGGAGTGCAAATTGGTTTGAAGAATTTATTAGTTGCAAGATATTTGAATATTTTGAATTATTTATTTTTATTAGATTGGAGTGAATCTTGAGATATTGTGTGTTTAGATGCTTCTATACCTTTGCATTAAAGTTTTTTATATTATTTCTTTTTTATAAGATTGGTGTGAATCTTGGAGATATGCGTTTGGATATTTCTATATCCTTGCATGGTTGTTATTGGAAACACAACCATTTCTAGATGTTTAAATGGCTCATAAATGTGTTGAACTTTCATATTCTGCTTTATATATTGTTATATTAAAATAAAATCCAAATTCAATACTTTTTGGAATGATTCAGATTTGTATTATTATTATTATTATTATTATTATTATTATTATTATTATAGATTTCAGACTAAGACCAGACCACTGGTTCAACCGGGTGCACTCGGACTTGGCCTTAAGATGCTCTGGTCCACCCCCCAAAGCCTGGAATTTAAAAAAACCCAATGTTGAATCAGTGACCCGGCTAGTATGGCAGGTGAATCGGTGAACCAGCTCGGTTACCAACTCGGGTTTATTTTATCTTTTCTTTTCTTTTCTTTTTTTGTCTTTTTTAATTTTCTCAAATATGTTTTCAAATTTCAAGTTTTAACAAGGTTATGGTTTGAATTTTTGATTTGTGGAGATTTGAACAAATTCATGTTTATGTTATTTGGTGTGCTTGAATATGTAGCATGATTGTTTTAAGTTTTACAAATCTTGTTTTTCATTTTTATTCTTCCATATTTGAATTTTTAATTATATATAATTGAAATATGATTTAATTTTTAATAAAATAATTGACCCCGGTTCAATCTCTGTTGAAACCTTAAATCTTGCCCCTGACCTTTTCAGTCAAAGCCCGGTCCAATTCTTAAAACCTTTATTATTATTATTATTAATTTCTAGTACAAAATTTTATTTTTAACAAATGCGATAAGTGCAGTTGGTCAGAGGTGTAAATACAGACCAAGAATTAATCATCTAGAGCATGCATCCTCACTCAAAAAAGCCAAATTTTGGGCTGCCAGCTCGTATTTACACTAAAAACTTGTTACCACTGCATGCTAGCTTTCGGTAAGACTAGACCTAAGGACACTTGAAAATCCGACCCTAAACCTTTCATAGCGGGACATTACTATTGGACTAGGCACTCTTTAGAAGTATAGAAAATTTTGAAAAATTTCCATTTGGGCATCTTTATTTAAGGGTCTCTTTGGATAACTCAGAATTATGACATAATCCGTACATTATAGCATAATTTAACATTTTTTGAAAATTATGCCATATTGCTCGTTTGGGTACTTATTTTAGAGTATAAAATTATGGCATAATATAAGTATTATGACATAAAAAAATATTCCACTAAGGGTGGAATATTTTCTCATTATAAAAAAATCTCTCTTTTTTGATCTAGCCACCAGTCATTGGTCCACCGGTGGTTTGCCCGGCCTCCAGCGACAGGCCACTAGTCCGGTCGGGGGTTCGGCTGACCTCCGCTGACATGCCGACGATCCATTGGTGGTCCGAGCAGCCACCGGTCCAGTCAGCTACCGGATGACTTCCGGCTACCGGCCACTGGTGGTCCGGCCATTGGTCGGCAGTCCACCGGTGTTCCGGTTGGACTCCGGCCACCAGTCCACCGGCGGTCCGGTTGGACTCCGGCCACCGGCCACCAATCCACCGGCTGTCTGGTGGCCGACCGACAGATTTCCGTAAATTTTTTATTTTGTTAACCAAACACTCATTCTGTAACAATAAAATGTGTCACAATTTTCTGTAACACCGGTGGTCCGGTTGGACTCCTGCCACCGGCCACCAGTCCACCGGCTGTCTGGTGGCCGACCGACAGATTTCCGTAAATTTTTTATTTTGTTAACCAAACACTCATTCTGTAACAATAAAATGTGTCACAATTTCTGTAATAATCACTTACACTTTCTGCATAATAAAATTATGCCATATTTTTTTTATTTTGCAGCCAAAGTGTTTATGTTTTGGATAAAATAATGTTTATTTCTATTTTTTTTCCTCAGAATATATATAATGTTTTTCACTTTTTAATATTTTTTATTTGATGTTCAATTTAATTTATCATGTATAAGTTAAAAAATTTATTTAAATAAATCATCTATTCAATTTTTTTTTTGGGAATTTTAGATTTTAGATTTTTTACTTTTTCTTAAAATAAATTAATTGCTCGAAGTCAGTACAAGACGAGCCATGTCGACGTAGCTCAACGCGTTACATTTCTATGTTACAAGATGTAATATTACATCATTGTGATGATATGAACATTTGCACTAAATGCGCAAATGATGGAACAATGGGAATGAATTGTGGGCATTGACAAATTAGTTGATACCAAAACTAATTTGTGTTCACATGAAACTGTCAAACCCTCTATCCATTTAAATAAATACTCTTTAATCTCTCATTTGACTTCAAATATTATTGGTGCATGCATTCCAATTTACATATGGTATATAGCAAACAACAAGCTGTATAATTATGTTCAAAATGGCAATAAATATTTGAAAAATTAATTTAAGAAGCTCTTTAATGTAAATAAATAAAATTAGTTATTTGGTGATGAATAGTCATTGGATTTAACATAATATTATTTAAATTTTCAACCTATCATAATCATCTTTATTATCTTTTTCATTATTTTTCCATGCAACAAAAATATAGCTTTGAACAAACCCGAATAGAAAATATTAATTTTTTTTTAATTTTATATAATCAAATTATCATCATTCATATGATCTATAATCTTCTAGAATTCAATAATCTATCTATATATATATATAATATAATATAACGAAAGAAGATAGATATATTTGACTACAAATATGTATAGCTAGAAGTTCAAGATGTAGACCCATGTTATGTTTTCTAGTCTTTGAGATATATAATTAGAATTACATGGAAACACAAAGAATAAAGTATGAGGTTGAGTTCTTTCATATAGCTGTGAGAAAATAAGCAAATGATGATAAAATAACTAATTGTCGTTCTTCTAGAATTTAATCACTTTTGATTGACTTCATATCCTTATATTTAATAATGCGTGTCATGTCTTTTATATAATTAGAAAAAAAAAAGGAAAGAGAAAAACAAAGTAAGAGCTTGATATCTTCAAATTGTGTAAACTGTGACCATTTTTTGCATATTCTTTAATGATAACATAAAGGGTTTTCATAAAATAATTAGTCAAAAGATATCATCAAAGAGGCATGTGCTATCTAAAGAAAAAAATTCAAGGGCATGCTCTTTTGAGAGTTAATGAGAACCTAGTGTTTAATATAAGACCACAAATAGGAAAAGAAGAAAGACATGCATGAATCTAATGAATGGTTTCCGACTATAAAATATAGAAAGACATGCTTGTTCATATTCATCTCTATGAGTGTCAATGTTTCATTGGAGCTTGTTGAATGTGAATAGAATAAAGAGAATTAAGATGAATAGTTTGATTCAAGTGGAGATGTTCTCAAAAGGAGTCGTTGAAAAGTTTGAGAATGATACTTTAGAGTGCTTTTGTACCAAATATTGAGTAATGGATTGCATTAATTTTGAGGGAAAGAGTTCCACCAGCCCTTCATCAATATCACTTTATATATGTTTTTTCACAATAATTAGAGGGATTTAAATTAAAAGATAATCAAGAAATCAATTATTTTGGATTGGAACAAATATTATTATTAATGATCCAATAAAAAAAATTTATCTCATCAAAAAGATTTCAAGGTAGATAGGTTTGATTTTTTTTTCTTTTTCATGTTGTCCATTTTTTACCATGCTATGTGTTTAGAATTGTATATAAATCATAAAAATAAAATAAAAAAATTATTATTTAAAAATAAGCAGACATAACTCAACTCAGAAGTACCGGTGACTACTTTAAAAATGCACATACTAAATTTTATTTGGTTTTTAATAAAAATAATTAAGATTTTGCTTTCATCAGCAAATTTTGATAATAATAAAAAAACTCAATGAGACAATTATCCACCATAATTAACCTTTAATTTAGGTGAATATTATAACCAAACTCCAACCCACCTTTAGAAACAAATCATCATTTACTATTTAAAGCAATGACAAGCAAACATTTGTTTAAACAACCTAATTATCTCAATTCCATCCATTCACAAATCACAACTCATGCTTAACTCATACACCTTACAACTCACAACTCATAATCTTAACTATAAAACAAACCATCCCTTCCCTTTCCCTTGAATTACCCTCCCTTAACCATCCCTTAACCCTCCATTAAACATCTCTTAACCCTCCTTAAGCTTCTCCTCCTCTCCTCCTCCTTGGCCATCCAACATTTGCTCTAATGGCCAATGGAGAAGGAGAGAGAGAGGATGGGCAACATAATAATAACCTTCCTGATAAGGGATCAGTGGAACAAATGTTTGAAGGGATGGAAGTGCCCAAATGGACAGAACAACTCACACCAAGGGCATTTGTTGTTAGCCTAGGTTTAGGGTTTTTAGTTACCTACCTGTCCATGAAAATGACCTTGCAAATTGGTGAAAGCCTTTCCTTTAGTTTGTTTTTAGGACCTTTGGCCTTCGTTATGCTTAAGTTCTTGACCACAATCATGGACCATATGGCCATCTTGAAGGTTCCCTTCACACGCCAAGAAAACACTGTTGTTCATGCATGTGTCCTTGCATGCACAAGTATTACCTTGAATGGTACGTCCAATATTATTCGTATTTACTTTTTATCTCTCATTTTTCATCTTTATATATATATATATATATATATATATATATATATACACTAATTAGTGACCATATCAGCTAGTTTCACCATAAATACCTCATATTATGCTCAATAGGATTTAATAATCAATAGACCTGAGTCAATTATTCAAGAACATTTTCCCCCTTATACATCTTGATTCACAAACGCTCACGAAGAATATATATAATTAAAATTTATATATATATATATATATATAAGAATGCATTAATGTAGAAATCTTTGTCTAAAGACTTTTAAGATATGCATATGTTGTAACAGGGGGTTTTGGGACTTATTATCTAGCAATGAATCCATACATGGGAGTCAATTTTAATGATCCAGCTGACTCAAAGCAACTTGATCCAAAATGGCTCATTTTGTTCCACTTCATGACTAGCTTCATTGGCATCTTCACTGTTGTTCCTTTATCTAAAGTAAGTAATCATATGTAATTTTTTTTTTCCTTTTTTTTGAAACTTTTTTAACTACAAAATGAAACAGATTTTTGAAAATAAAAATTTACTATACTTCTTGTAAGAAATAGTGTTTGGTGATCAATGTGTAAATGTTTAATAGGTGTTGTTGATTCGACACAAACTCAAATACCCAACAGGAATGACCATGGCTAATATCATCAACAGTTTCCATGCTAAAAATGTAACCCTAATTGGAAGGTATAACTACTACTACTATATATATGCTTTTATTTTCTCAAATAAATGAATGAATGAATGAATAAATAGTTGTAATGTAATGTGATGCATTGGTTAATTTGATAGGAAACAGAAAATGGCGCTATTAAAAGCGTTTATAGCTGCCATATCTTGGCGTGAATTTAACTGGCTCTTCAGTGCTAGTGCAATGTGTGGCATCACATCCATGCCTGTATTGGGTTTCAAAGCACTTTCTCGTGGGTAAGTCAATATGCATGCATACATATATATAATTGATAGATTTAAACAGAGATGGATAAAAAAAATACCAGGAATTTTTTTTTTTTTTAAATATGACTACCTCGACAATAAGATAGGTAGTTCATTTTTTTTAAGTGGAAGTTTAATAATTTGATTTTTAATGGGGTTGAAGGAATGTGACTTGCCCATTTTATCAAAACAAAAGAAAAAAAAAATTACTTATATATATACACACCTGTAAATGATATTGTTATTTGTATAAATATGCAAAACCTCATCTTTTGCATATATATATATATATATATATATATATATATATATATATATATATATATATATAGTTTATATGATAGAATATCTAAACTCAACTGTAACTATAATAAAAAATATATATATATATATAATTATGAGATTTATGAGGTATATACACATACATTTTTATCCATGAGTTTGATCTAGGGAGTAGAAGCTTGGGTCATTTAATTAAGTGATTTTAAATTTGAATATATATAATTATTAAAAAAAGTTTATCTTTAATATGGCTTTCAGTACTTTACTCTACTAGTTAGTTAGATTGTATGGCTCTAGTGGGTTAAAGACAAAAAATATACATCATGCAAAAACACTTAATACAATTCTACAATTTTTTTTATTTTTAATATTTAATTTAATAATAAGGAGTTCAAATATAATTTTGTAAATTAGGTTTCATTTCAACTTTAACACAGCAGCAATGGCAGTGGGAATGTTGAACGAGTTATCAGTAACTATACCAATGTTGTTGGGGGCTATCTTTTCATGGGGATGGTTTTGGCCTTATATTGTTTCAAAGGAAGGGGATTGGTACAAAGCAGGGCTGCCCTTCATTTCCATGACTGGCCAAAGTGGCTATGTTGTCTCTGTAACCATTGCCATTGCATTGGGTGATGGCATTTTCCATATGGGCATTGTTGTAATCCAAGTTTGTTATGAGTTCTACATTCGTCATAAACAAAAGCACTTGATTCTCCCCTTCAGTTTATGGTCCGGTCAGGAGATTCCTAGCATGAGTTACGATGATCGCCGTCGTACTAATCTCTTTGTCCAAGATCGAATCCCGATTCAGGTCTGCATATATTGTTAGATTCAAATCAAACATATATATAGACTAATTAACTGAGCTCTGATATTATATTAGATGCAAACAAAGATATTATTTGGACTCAATTCAATAAAAAATCTTAAACTAATAAACCAATTAACCAAGTCTATTCTTTGATATAGGTGGCGTTGGGAGGCTATGTGCTATTTGCAACCATCTCTGCCATTGTTATCCCTGTGTTATTCCCTTCATTACACAGCTTTCAAATTGCAGCGGCTTACATCCTAGCTCCACTCCTCTCCTTCTCCAATGCATTTTGCACCGGTCTCACTGATTGGACTTTGGCCTCGGCCTTCACTAAGTTCACAATCTTCTTTTTCGGTGCATGGACAACCAGTGATACACCCGGAAGCGTGATCGCCTCCCTCGCCGCTTCCGGTATAGTTACTGCAGTTGTTAACACGGCGTCCGACCTAATGACTGACTTCCAAACCGGCTACATGACAATGACATCACCTCGATCAATATTTGTTGCCCAAATCATCGGCACGGCAATGGGATGCATAATGGCACCAATTTGTTACATGTTTTTTGCACCATATTCCCCCGGACTTCTTTCCGGTGAACCATTATACCCAGCCGGCTACGCGTCAACATACCGAGTAATGGCT
The DNA here is from genome assembly GCA_020875875.1 of Dioscorea alata. Lineage (NCBI taxonomy): Eukaryota > Viridiplantae > Streptophyta > Magnoliopsida > Dioscoreales > Dioscoreaceae > Dioscorea > Dioscorea alata. The sequence continues at coordinate 2,512,962 of CM037025.1, forward strand.
GAATCAAGCATCAAAGGCTTCGACTTCCTCCCTAAAAACTCAGTGGCTTTAGCAACATGTTTCTTTTTTGGCACAATTGCAGTAAACTCATTAAGAGAAGTTGCCAAAGGTATGAAATGGGGCATTTATAGATTCATCCCAAGTTTAATGCCCATGGCAATAAGTTTCTATGGTGGTCCGTCATTTTCATTTGACATGGTGTTGGGGAGCATTATTGCATGCATGTGGAAGAGATGTAGCAAAAGCCATGCAAAGTTGTTTGTGGGAGTGGTGGCATCTGGTTTGATTGCAGGAGATGCCTTCTCACAGCTGTTGGATTCAATTTTGTACAGGTTTCGTTTGACAGCTCCTTACTGCATGAGGTTCTTGACTAGAGCAGATGCTGCTACTGTAGCTACTTTCTTGGCTGCAGTGCCTTAATTTTTTTTTTCCTTCCCCTTATATACATATATTTATCACACATACATGGAGTTATTTTAGTTTGCTAATGACAATTTTTGTAGTTCTAAACCTTAAACCTCAAACCTCAAACCCCTTTAAAGGAAAAAAAAAAAAGAACAATTCGGATGCATTATTGGTGTTGAAGAATTAAGCCGTTTTCAAAATTCAAGTTGTTGGAAAACTAGAGGATCTGTAGGGGAAATCAAGAGACCAATAAGACAATCACAAACATACAAGATTTATGAGGTTCGGAAATGTGCCTACATCCTCGGAAGTGGAGCAGCCGTATTCTTCTTATTCACTCGTATCTCCTCACGGTTGAGACAAAAGATTATGGCTACATGAATTTATAAGTAAAATCTAAGCTTATCCAGATACAAATCTAATCCGGATCTTAACCCTATATGGATTCTAAACCTATCCGGATACAAATCCTATCCAAACACAATTTACAGGATTATCAAATCATAACCCTAACTAGATACAAATTATCCTTGTATCCTACTACGGGGACGTTTCTCTCGCACCCCTAACCTATCAAACTGATGCTCTTTCAATAGGACAAATGTTGTCGCTCACTCCACCCCGTTCCCGCATCTGCTCATTTACTTCTCTATATGAGTCATATACAACAATCTCTACCTCGGCGAATATTGTTAGGAATTGAGAAACAAAGGCAAAAATAAGAGAAAGCAAGCAAGAAAAGGAATAACATAGAGATTTACGTGGTTCACCCAAAACTAGGGCTACGTCCACGGCCGCCGGCTTCGTTTCACTATTTTTCTTCACACAATAAAACTCCACTTTTTACAAGGATGAATATATATAAATAAGAGGGGGAAAAGAAAAAAAAAACTTAGTATATTGAAATTTTTGCAAAGAAGCCCCTCAAAATTTCTAAAATAAAAAATGTAACTGGGTGTTTAGTATAATCAGGCTCCACACACCCCAACAATCTCCCACTTGGAGACTGATCTCATCCAAGTTCTCAAGCTTCAAATCTTCAAAGAAACATAGCTGAACAACAGACCGGCGACAAACACTTCTAATCATTAGGTGCTCAGACCAACTGAAGCTTTGCATAGCTTCAGTTTGTAAACAATAACTACCTTGGTTAACATATCAGCTGGATTTTCACTACTTGGAATCTTCTCAAGAGCCAACACTTTATCTTCTAATAAAGTCTGAATGAAATGGTACCTTAACTGTATATGCTTGGTTCTTGAATGATATGCTGAATTCCTGGCAAGATGAATGGCACTTTGGCTGTCGCTGTACAAAATACTATTCTCCTGCCTCTTTCCCAATTCTGCCAAAAAATTTTGTAACCAGATCATCTCCTTGCTAGCTTCTGTAACAGCAATATATTCTGCTTCTGTTGTAGAGAGCGCAACAACTTTCTGCAATTGAGAAATCCAACTAACTGCAGTACCATTCAATGTATAGATGTATCCTGTAGTACTCTTCCTGTTATCTGTATCTCCAGCAAAATCAACATCTACATAACCCTGCAGTTTCAAACTTGCACCTGTGAAAAAAATACATATATCTGATGAGCCCTTCAGATATCTTAGAATCCACTTAACTGTTTCCCAATGCTGCTTTCCAGGCCTACTCATGAATCTACTCACAACTCCCACTGCATGTGCAATGTCTGGCCTTGTACACACCATAGCATACATCAAGCTGCCAATAGCTGAGGCATAGGGCACCTTCCTCATGTAATCCTTTTCTTCTTCTGTCTTTGGTGACTGTTCTTTGCTCAGTTTGAGATGACTACCCAAGGTTGTGCTTACAGATTTGGCTTCATTCATATTGAATTTGCTAAGAACTTTCTTCACATACTTTGACTGTGAAAGCTTCAATATACCATTAGCCTTATCTCTTATGATTCTCATACCAAGGATTTGATTTGCAGCTCCCAAATCCTTCATTGCAAACTGTTTTGACAATTGTTTCTTCAGATAATCGATCTCCTCAATGCTAGACCCTCCAATGAGCATATCATCTACATACACCATTAAGATGATATAGGAATTGTCAAAGAACTTGATATAGCAACAGTGATCTGCTTCACATCTCTTGAACTCAATTTCATGCATAAAACTATCAAATTTCTTGTACCATTGTCTTGGAGCTTGTTTCAGGCCATACAAGCTCTTTCTCAGTTTGCAGACTTGATTCTCTTGTCCCTGAACAACAAACCCTTCTGGTTGAAGCATGTAAATGTCTTCATCCAAGTCACCAAGAAGAAACGCTGTCTTCACATCTAACTGCTCAAGATGTAAATTCTCTGCAGCTACAATTCCAAGCACCACTCTAATCGTTGATATCTTCACAACTCGAGAAAATATCTCTGTGTAGTCAATGTCCTCCTTCTGTTAGAACCCTTTAACTACTAATCTGGCCTTGTATCGTTTGTTACCATCATGCTCATTCTTTATTCTGTATACCCACTTGTTGTCCAAAGCTTTCTTAGTTGCTGGCAACTCAGTCAGTTCCCATGTTTGATTCCTCAGCAAGGAATCCATCTCATCCTTCATGGCTAACTCCCACTTGCTTGAATTCTTATCTTGCAAAGCTTCATCATAACACTCTGGTTCACCACCATCAGTCAGCAGAAGATAATTTAATGATGGTGAATAACGTTGAGGAGGTCTAATGTTCTTGGAGGATCTACGAACTTCAGCTACTGGTGTACTCTAATCAACTTGTGAATCTGCATTCTCCTTATCTTCTTCACTCATTTTCTGAATAGTACTTTCAGTCAATTCGTCCAAGTTGACAAACTCAAATTTCTTTTGTTCTGTGACATCTGACAGTACGATTGACCTATCCTTGTACATAGCCCGTTCATTAAATATCACATTTCTGCTTCTGATGATTTTTCTGTTTTGTTCATCCTAAAACCTATAACCGAATTTCTCATCACCGTAGCCAATGAAAAAACATTTTTTAGACTTTGCATCAAGTTTACTCCGAGCATCTGAATCAATGTGAACATAAGATACACACCCAAAAACTTTTAGATGTGAAAACTTTACTTCTTTACCGCTCCAAACCTCCTCAGGATTCTAAACTCTATAGGAACTGATGGTCCTCGATTTATTAGATAAGCTGCAGTGCTAACAGCATCAACCCAAAAAACTTTTGGCAACCCAGCATGTAGCCTCATACACCTAGCACGCTCATTGAGAGTTCTGTTGATGCGCTCTGCCACACCATTCTGCTGTGGTGTCCCAAGAATAGTTTTCTCCATCTTAATTCCTTCTGCAGCACAATACTCACTGAACCCTCCATCTACATACTCCCCTCCATTATCTGATCTCAAGCATTTTACTTTTAAATCTGTTTCAGTCTCAACCATGGTTTTCCACTTCTTAAAAGTGTCAAATAAATCTGATTTATTTTTCAAAAAATAAACCCACACCTTTCTGCTTGAGTCATCAATAAAAGTGACATAGTACCTTGAACCTCTAAGTGATGCAATCGGTGAAGGTCCCCATAAATCAGTGTGCACTAATTCCAACTTTTCAGCCTTCGGAGTCCTGCCAGTTTTCAAAAATCTCACATTTCTCTGCTTTCCTAAGATGCAACTTTCACACATGTCAAAATCAATAGACTTTACTTCTAGTAGCTTTCCTCTTGACAACAACATCTTTAATCCTTTCTCACTCATGTGACCAAGCCTGCAATGCCATAGGCTTGCATCAGTACTTGCTTCAGTAACTGCAACTGAATCTCTTGGACATGAGGTCATATATAAAGTGCCAGTCTTCCTTCCACAAGCCAATACTCTGGCTCCCTTTGTAACCTTCCAGGTACCACCAGTAAATAGGATTGCATGCCCTTCATCATCAGGCTGCCCAACAGAAATCAGATTTCTCCTCAAGTCTGGAATATGTCGAACCTTCTCCAATGACCAGATAGATCCATCAGGCGACGATATCCTGACTTCTCCCATACCCACAACATCCAAGGCTGAACCATCAGCCAAGTACACCTTCCCAAAATCACCTGCAGTGTAATTTTGTAAGATTTCTAGGTGTTGAGTGGTATGAAATGAAGCTCCTGAGTCCAAAACCCAATCATCAAGTGGATTGTCTATTGCAAGAAGTAATGCATCATGTATCTCTTCTGTTACAGCATTAGTAGAATCATCTTCATTTTTCTTTTTAGGGCTTTTGCATTGGTTCCTGAAATGACCTATTTTCCCACAATTCTAGCATTGTATTGGACAGCCTGATCTAGACTTACTTCTGTTTTGATTGAAATTTCTGGATTTCGATCTGCCCCGATTTGAATTTTTGTAATTGTTTCTACCTCTTGTCTCAAGATTTAAAGCAGAACCAGATCCTGAAGTTTCACCTGCATCTCTCCTGCGAATTTCCTCAGCCAAAACTAGATCTCGTATATCATTGTACTTAACCTTTTCTTTTCCCATAGAATTGCTTACTGCCATCCTTATTGCTTCCCAACTGTTCGGCAAAGAAGCTAGAACGATCAGAGCACGAACCTCATCATCAAAATCAATTTCTACAGACGACAATTGATTTGTGATAGTGTTGAGCTCGTTCAGGTGTTGTGCTACGGATGCGTTCTCTGCCATCTTCAAATTGAACAATTTTTTCATCAGATGCACCTTGTTATTTGCCGACGGCTTTTCATACATACCAGACAATGCTTTCATCAGATCTGCTGTGGTTTTCTCCTTCACAACATTATATGCAACAGACCTTGACAGAGTTAATCTGATAACTCCCAGTACTTGTCTGTCAAAGAGAACCCAATCCTTAGCCTTCATCGTCTCAGGTTTTACCCCAAAGAGAGGTAGATGTAATTTCTTTGCGTGCAGATAGTCTTCAATCTGCATCCTCCAATACGCAAAGTCTGCGCCATCAAACTTTTCTACTCCAGATGCCTTTCCTATTTCCTCTGCCATTGCTCCCACTCAAAACGAAAAAACAAAACCTTGCTCTGATACCATTTGTTAGGAATTAAGAAACAAAGGCAAAAATAAGAGAAAACAAGCAAGAAAATGAATAACACAGAGATTTACGTGGTTCACCCAAAACTAGGGCTACGTCCACGACCGCCGGCTTCGTTTCACTATTTTTCTTCACACAATAAAACCCCATTTTTTACAAGGATGAATATATATAAATAAGAGGGGGAAAAGAAAAAAAAAACTTAGTACATTGAAATTTTTGCAAAGAAGCCCCTCAAAATTTCTAAAATAAAAAATGTAACTGGGTGTTTAGTATAATCAGGCTCCACACATCCCAACAAATATATCCCATGGAGATATAACCAGGGAGGTCCTTATCATCCAGATAGGTTGAGTGCCATGTTTCCTTAGCATTGGAGGCATTCATTAAGTTCAAGCAATGCTTGAACTTCTCTTTAGTGATTGCCTTGATCTGATTTTGCAACTGCAACTACAACTCCACATACAACTGTATTTCCCATAAGCTTGTAGATATTTCTTGTACTACTTTCCCCTTTCATCACTATCAAACCATCCTTACTCACCTTTATGCAATTCTTTTCGGTTTTATCTCCAAAACCCTTCCCATGTAAAGTACCAAGAGAAATCAGATTCTTCTTTAATTTTGGAACATGTCTAACATCACACAAAGTCCGAACAACACCGTTATGCATCCGAATCTTGATTTGCCCCTTTCCAGCAATAGCACATGCTTTATCATTTCCCATGTAGACAAAACCAAAGCCCCTAATTTGTACCAATCAAACCAATCCTCGTTCGATGTCTTGTGAAACAAACATCCCGTATCCAAAATCCATGAATCTGAGGTTTGACATGATTAAACTGAAAGCAAATTCCCATCGCTACAACCTGAATCGTCGGTCTGGACAGTATTAGCAAACTTTGATGAATCACAATTCCATTCTTCAATTCTCTCTAATTTTCTCCAGATCTTTACCGGAGACGAGAGATCCTTGATGTGATACATAGCCTCATCCTCCAAGCGCAACCGAATAAGTGTCCCACTCTTGTTTGTAAATCCAACTAGACTTAGTCTTCCAAACCTTGAGGCTTTATCTCTTCTATTAATGCTTTCAACATCCCCTGCTGCACTAGCAAATCCTTTACCCCTCTACTACCACAATCCAAAATTCCCACTTCCATCGAACCTTTACGCATCAAATTTTGTAACGGAGTTCATCCTGCCAGTGAAACCTCTTTTTAATACCATTTGTTAGGAAAAATAGAGGATCCGCAAGGGAAATCAAGAGAGCATTAATAAGACAATCACAAATACACAAGATTTACGAGATTCAACAATGTGCCTACGTCCTTATGAGTGGAGCAGCTGCATTCCTCTTGGGTTATATGAATTTATAGGTAAAACCTAAGCTTATCCAAATACAAATCCAATCCGGATCCTAATCCTATCTGGCTCCTAAACATATCCAGATTCTAAACCTATTTGGATACAAATCCTATCCAGATATAATTTACAAGATTATTAAATCAAGTCCTAACTAGATACAAATTATCCTTGTATCCTACCACGGGGCGCTTCCCCCGCACCCTAACCTATCAAACTAATGCTCCCCCAATAGGGCAAATGCTGTCACCCACTCCACTCTGTTCCCGCATCTGTTGATTTACTTGTGTATATGAGCCATACATAACACAAGTTTAAACAAAGATTATTTTTATTTAGATGAACTCGAGTTAAGTTTAGTCTAATCAAATTTTGCATTTTTTTTTTATAAATATGACAAGCATGATTAGTCAGAGTTGGCGTACGGATCTGAAATTGGTGGTTTAGTCTTCACACACTCACCTTGCTGTAAATTTGAACCCACAATCCCGGATTTATCATCACTATTGTATCTAGTGGGATTTAAACTCGAGTCATTAAAAAATCCCATATTATATCTTTCGCAGTGTGGTGAATGAAGCTGGGTATGAATTCTTTGACGAGAGTGCTTTGTTTTTTATATTTCTTGATAATTGGTAGTCCATTATAAGTAAATATGTTGAAATAAGGTCATGATTACTTGACGGATCAGTCGCTCAAGATCTTTGGTCTTCACCTGGACCCGATGAAGAAAATGAAAAAAGGAATAATAAGGCATCTGGGAATAAATGATTATTTTCTATCAAGAGATATATAGTCCATCAAGCTATTCACAAGGGCTAACTTGATCCTCTTCCTCAGGCGGGGATTCCACGGTGCTTTGATTTTTATGTCACATGTGTACATGTAAGTTTAGTTTATTGATAACAATATTTTATAAAAAATTAAAATTCGGATGCATTGTTTGTGTCGAAGAATTAAATAGTTTTTTAAGAATTCAAGTTTAGAATGGAGATAATCTTCATTTAAGAGGAAATCAAGTTTAAATCTCACCTAATTGAACTAGGTTCTTTTATACCATATGCCTTTGAATTATTTCTCATGGATAATATAAAGCTGTGTTTGATTGGCCATTTTTTCCATGGAAAATTTTTCCATCAAGGATTTCCACTGTTTGATGGAAAAAAATTTTCATGAAAATCTTTTCCCAAAAGCTGATCACGTGACCACTTTTTCCTCAATTTTGTGAAAAAGTTTTCCTCTCCCAACCCAAAGAAAACTTTCCCATGGAATACTAAGGGGGCTATTTAAAAAAATAAATTGAGGGGCAATTTGAAAAAACTTTGTTGGAGATGGAAGTCGTAACAAATATTATTAAATAAATAAATAAATAAATACTCTGATAATTATATTACTAAGGAGTAGTAACTCGTTAACAATTGTATTCATTAATTAAGCATAATAGATATGATTCGGCTGCTAGCTTCTTTTCTCGTATAATATAACATTAGATGTTTATTTATTAAAATAATCAAATTTAGTACAACAAGTTTGAGAATAAAGTCACTGACAGGGGCAGAGGGAGGGGGGGCTCGGTAACGCCCCTTCCCCTTTTCATGCTCTCTCTCTCTCTCTCTCTCTCTCTCGGTTTTTTTTTCTCCCCTCTTTTTGTTTTTTATTTTTAATTTTTAAAAATATCTCTATTTGTTTTTAGAGTTATTTATTTTTATTTTAAAAAATCAAATTTTTTTTGTATAAATTAGGTATCTCTCTTTCTATATTTTTATCACTCTCGGTTTTTATTTTTCTCCTTCTCTCTTTTAGTTTTATTTTTAATTTTTAAAATATCTCTATCTCTATTGTTTTAGTGAATTTACATTGGGTCGTCGTTTTCTGCCTTTCACTTTGAATGCTTATCCACGTTGGGTCGTCTTTTTCTGTTGCTCGCGCTGAATGTTTATCCACGTTGGGTCATCGTTGTTTTCTGCCGCTGACGCTGAATGCTTATCCACGTTGGGTAGTCGTTTTCTACCCTTCGCGTTAAATGCTTATTCACATTAGGTCTTTGTTAGTGCAAATGTGTAAATGCACTTTTATAATTGGCATAATTTGACACCTAGTCAAGATGACATGGCAAGCATGATGACATGGCATGGAGAATGATGTGGAATGAAGGATGACATGGCAAACAATCTTGACTAGGTGGAATATATCATGGGAGATCTTGAAGAAGCTATTTTTGGCAAGAAATTACAACTCTCATGAAGATTGTATGAAGATCTTGTGAAAAACTATTTTAGGCAAGATGATCAAGCAAGCATCAAGTTGAAGACAAGATCCCAATCAAGACCATATTTAGAAGATTGATTGAAGACTAAATATGGGTGAAGCTAAATGAAGACATAACCTATCAATGGTATGATTTTGAAGCTTATTGAAGACAAGATTTGAAGAACCTTAATAGAGATGATATGAAGTCTATTAAGGGTATGTTTGAAGATGCGCCTATTGATGGCAAGATTTGAATGATGGATTGAAGATCCTTGAAGACCAAACTTGGGTGAAGTGAAGACTAAGTTTGGCAAGTTTTCATGAAGACGCACATAGGACGTGCGCCCCTTGCGAGGGGGCTGTGTGGTGAGGAGCTGAAGAGGGAGGTTAGTTGCTGGTAGGTTCGGATCAGGTGATCGAGCTACATCGACTCAGATAGGGTGTCTTGAGGTCGCTTAGCAATGGAGCCAGAATTCAGCCAAGCCAACAGCCAGGGCCAATGTCGCAACAAATGTTACAACATAAGTTACGACATCTAATTTCGGAAGGTTCCAAAGTTAGAAGCCGCGGAGATTCTAAAAAGGGTATGCGCTATATTTGGGACGTTGAGGCGTCTATATATACCACCTTGGTCTAGGATTGGGTACGACTCTTGAAAGAGGGAGTAGGGAGGTACCGGACAATCTAGAGAGGGTGGTATTCTTTGTATTGAGTGAGAGAGTGACAAGTGTGTTTGTACTCTTCTATCTTTTACCTCTTTTAGTGGATTGTTGATCTCCGGGCATGGCCCCCCAGATGTAGGCAAGTGGATGCCGAACTGGGTTACCAACGTCTTGTGTCTCCTCTTTGTGGTTTGTGTTTATTTTTCTTGAGTGCTTAAGTGAGTGAGTGTTCCTCTTATTTCACAAACCCTAACCGGCGGAACTAACAAGTGGTATCAGAGCTTAGGTCGTCGTGTTAACTTTGTTTTCAAGGTCGGCGAGATCCTAACTAGTTCCTTTGATGGCCGGAAGAGAAGGTGCCTCCGTCACTCGTCCTCCTTTGCTCAACGGCTCCAACTACCCATATTGGAAGGCTCGTATGAAGGCTTTCATCAAGTCCATTGATGAGAGTGCGTGGATGGCTGTTGAAGATGGATGGACTCCTCCAACTCAAGTCGATGAAGACAAGAACGAGATTGTGAAGAAGAAGATCAATTGGAGTGCTGAAGATATGAAGAAAGCTAATGCAAATGGTAAAGCTCTAAATGCAATCTTTGGAGGTGTGGATGAAGATCAATTCAAGTATGTGGCTACGTGTGAAAGTGCCAAAAAAGCTTGGGAGATTCTTCAAACGATTCATGAAGGCACAAACCTGGTAAAAATCTCTAAACTTCAAATGTTAAACACCATGTTTGAGAATCTCAGGATGGGTGAAGAAGAGACAATAGCCACCTTCAATGCAAAGCTTATGGACATTGCCAATCAAGCCTATCAACTCGGCAAGAAGTTCTCGGACAAGAAACTGGTTCAGAAGACTCTTAGATCTCTTCCAAGAAGATTTGAAGCAAAAATTGCTGCAATAGAAGAAGAGAAGAAGATATAGCCCTGAAAGCTGAAGCAATAAGATCGACAGTAACAGAAGGCAAAGCAGAAGACATAATCAACCATAATGTGTCCTTACCAGTTGTGATGAATAGAGGTGAAGTTTTCAGAAATTTCAATGTTGTTGCAAGTCCTGTTACAACATCAGTTGCAACATCCACAGAAAAAGATTGTGAAGTGGTTACTGAAAAAGATCTTCTTCATGGGTATGAATTTATGTTAAAAGCTTTCGATCAGGTGGTCAAAGAAAATAAGCATCTTGTACAAAGGTTGGCAGAATGTCAAGAAAAGTTGGATGAAGCACTATCAAAATCTCAAAAATCCAAAAAGGTGAAGGAAGACATGAAGAATGGGAGAACAAAGAAGTGGATTCCAACATGTCACTATTGTGGGGTCAAAGGGCACATTCGTCCAAGATGTTGGAAAATGAAGAAAGACTTGAATAAGGGCAGACATGTGAAGAAGCCATCATCTACCAGAGAAAAGAAGAAAGAAACTAAGAAGACGTGGGTTAGAAAGGAAGACTTAGTGGGATACTCTTCAATGAAAAAATCCAAAAAGGACAATTGGTATTTTGATAGTGGCTGCTCAAAACAAATGACAGGTGACAAAGATTTTCTGATGAATTACAAAGAATGTCAAATTGGACATGTGACTTTTGGTGATGGTAAGAAAGGTCAAGTAGTTGGAAAAGGAACATTGATGGTTCCGGGATATCCAAGATTGAAAAACATTCTGCATGTAGAAGGACTCAAGGCAAATCTTCTGAGTATAAGTCAATTATGTGATCGAAATCTGGTGGTAAAATTCACTCAGGACAAATGTGTGGTATATGATGAAGCTGGCCAATGTGTTCTAACCGGTTCAAGATCTTCAGACAATTGCTATTTGCTGGAAAAATTGGAAGTATGTTATAACACTTCTTGCAACATCACTGAAATCTGGCATCAAAAGCTTGGACACTTGAACTTCAGAAACCTAATGAAGATAACCGAAATGGGAGCTGTTAAGGGAGTGCCAAAGCTTACAAAAAGGGAAGATGGTGTTTGCGGACCTTGTCAATTGGGAAAGCAAAGTCGTGCTACTCACAAAGTGCTACGAGACATTGTTACAACAAGAGTGCTAGAACTTTTACACATGGATCTTATTGGACCTACACAAACAGAAAGCTTGTCAGGTAAAAGATATGTATTTGTTTGTGTTGATGACTACTCCAGGTACACTTGGGTGGATTTCCTTAAGGAGAAATCAGATGCTTTTGAAGCTTTCAAGAAACTATGCATGCAACTTCAAAATGAGAAAGAATGCCAAATTGGGAAGATTGTTAGAATCAGAAGTGATCATGGAAGAGAGTTTGAAAATGCTCAGTTTGCAGAATTGTGTAGAGAACATGGGATTCGTCATGAATTTTTAGCTCCAAAGACTCCTCAACAAAACGGAGTTGTTGAACGCAAGAATCGCACTCTTCAAGAGATGGCTAGAGTTATGTTGAATTCAAAGAATCTTCCTACAAGGTTTTGGGCCGAAGCAATCAATACAGCATGTTACATCATCAATAGAGTATATATTCGACCTTCAACCATCATGACACCATATGAAATTTGGAAAGGGAAAAAGCCAAACCTTAAATACTTTCATATCTTTGGAAGCAAATGTTACATTTTGAATGATAGAGATCAGCTGGGAAAGTTTGACAAGAAAAGTGATGAAGGAGTGTTCATGGGATATTCAACCACAAGTAGAGCATATCGGGTGTTCAATTCAAGAACCAAGAAGATGATGGAGACCATTAATGTTGTTATTGATGACTTCTCTGAAATGGAGACTCAAGATCCTTCAAGCAAGCCAAAGAAACTTATCACACTGAATTGTGAACCAGCTGATGAAGAGTTGCAGGCAGAACAACAAGTTATACTTCCAACTGCAACAACAGAAACTAGTCAGGAAACAGACAGACAGCAGATTATAACTGATGTTGCAACCGATGTTATAACAAAAGTTACAACAGGTGGAATTATTTCAGAATCAGATGAAGAAGATGAAGACATCAGCCTTGAACCATCCTCCAGAATTAAGAAGAATCATCCTATACAGAATGTGATTGGTAATGTGACTGAAGGAAGAAGAACTAGAAGCACTCAAAGAATTGATTATCGAGAATTGGCCGGATACACATGTTACATCTCTCTTATTGAACCAAAGAATGTCAAGGAGGCCTTAGTTGATGAATACTGGATGGAAGCAATGCAAGAAGAATTAAATCAGTTTGTTCGAAATGATGTGTGGACATTGGTCCCAAGACCGAAAGATATGAATGTTATTGGAACAAAATGGATCTTCAAGAACAAGACAGATGACAAAGGCAACATCACAAGAAATAAAGCAAGACTAGTGGCTCAAGGGTATACACAAGTAGAAGGAATTGACTTTGATGAAACATTTGCACCAGTTGCACGTCTAGAATCCATCAGATTACTGTTAGCAGTTGCATGTTGCATGGGGTTCAAGCTACATCAAATGGATGTCAAGAGTGCTTTTCTAAATGGAGTCATAAATGAAGAAGTGTTTGTGGAGCAACCAAAAGGGTTTGAAGATCATCAACATCCAGATCATGTGTATAAATTGAACAAGGCTCTCTATGGCTTGAAGCAAGCTCCTAGGGCTTGGTATGAAAGACTCACAAAGTTTTTACTTGAGAAGGGCTACCAAAGAGGGGGAGTAGACAAAACCCTATTCATCAAGAAGTCTAAGTCAGATCTCATGGTGGCACAAATCTATGTTGATGATATTATATTTGGTTCAACATCTCAGAAGCAAGTGGATGAGTTTGTTCTTCTAATGCAAGAAGAGTTTGAGATGAGCATGGTAGGTGAACTAAGCTACTTCTTGGGTTTTCAAGTCAAACAAAGCAATGAAGGAATTTTCATTTCTCAAACCAAATATGCAAAGAACTTGGTAAAAAGGTTTGGTTTGGAGAATGCCAGACACATGAGGACACCTATGAGTGTAAATGAGAAGTTGATGAAAGATGAGCATGGAAAAGATGTGGATCCAAGTCTCTATAGAAGCATGATTGGAAGCTTGCTTTATCTCACAGCTAGTAGGCCAGATATCTCTTTCAGTGTTGGAGTTTGTGCTAGATATCAAGCAACACCAAAGGAATCTCATTTGAAGGCTGTTAAACGCATTATTCGATATGTCAATGGCACTGCTGAATATGGAATTTGGTATTCGAAAGACTCCAACTCACATCTTGCCGGGTATAGTGATGCAGATTGGGCAGGAAACATTGATGATAGAAAGAGCACCTCAGGAGGATGTTTCTATCTTGGTAACAACTTGGTTACATGGTACAGCAAGAAGCAAAGCTCTATCTCACTCTCCACAGCAGAGGCTGAATACATAGCGGCAGGAAGTTGTTGCACACAATTGCTATGGATGAAGCAAATGCTTGAAGATTATGGCTTACAACAAGGATTGTTGACTATATTTTGTGACAACAAAAGTGCAATTGATATCTCCAAGAATCCTGTCCAACATTCTCGTACCAAACATATTGATCTTCGACACCATTTTATACGAGATTTGGTTGAAAACAAAACAGTTGTTATGGATTATGTTGCAACAGAAAAACAATTGGCGGATATCTTCACCAAACCCCTTGATGCTACAAGATATGAAAAGTTGAGGGGTGAGATTGGTCTTTGCCAACTTTAATCCCTATTGGGGACTGCAAACGACCTGCATCTGCTACAGTTTATCAATGTCGTTTGCAGCAGCAAGAAGAAGTTCTGAAGATAGGGGGAGCTGATGATCAAGAATCCTGAAGATAGGCGGAGTTGCAGAAAAAGTTATAACATATCTTGCAACAACCAGTGAAGACTTTGGCACATTATGACACAAAGGGGGAGAAATTGAAGAGTTGAAGAGCTCCAGACTGAATTGTCCAGTTGTCTTACTTTTGTATTTTTTTTTACATTTATGCTGAATTTGTAAATCACTAGTTGTAGTATCTTGTTAGCAACTAGTTGATATGTCAGTCTGTAAAAGTCTGTGTCCCGGTCAAATGTTGTAACAGAGTGTTGTAACAGTCGTCAGTCTGGGAGCAGAAGAAGTTGTGTCAAATTATGCCAAAGGGGGAGATTGTTAGTGCAAATGTGTAAATGCACTTTTATAATTGGCATAATTTGACACCTAGTCAAGATGACATGGCAAGCATGATGACATGGCATGGAGAATGATGTGGAATGAAGGATGACATGGCAAACAATCTTAACTAGGTGGAATATATCATGGGAGATCTTGAAGAAGCTATTTTTGGCAAGAAATTACAACTCTCATGAAGATTGTATGAAGATCTTGTGAAAAACTATTTTAGGCAAGATGATCAAGCAAGCATCAAGTTGAAGACAAGATCCCAATCAAGACCATATTTAGAAGATTGATTGAAGACTAAATATGGGTGAAGCTAAATGAAGACATAACCTATCAATGGTATGATTTTGAAGCTTATTGAAGACAAGATTTGAAGAACCTTAATAGAGATGATATGAAGTCTATTAAGGGTATGTTTGAAGATGCGCCTATTGATGGCAAGATTTGAATGATGGATTGAAGATCCTTGAAGACCAAACTTGGGTGAAGTGAAGACTAAGTTTGGCAAGTTTTCATGAAGACGCACATAGGACGTGCGCCCCTTGCGAGGGGGCTGTGTGGTGAGGAGCTGAAGAGGGAGGTTAGTTGCTGGTAGGTTCGGATCAGGTGATCGAGCTACATCGACTCAGATAGGGTGTCTTGAGGTCGCTTAGCAATGGAGCCAGAATTCAGCCAAGCCAACAGCCAGGGCCAATGTCGCAACAAATGTTACAACATAAATTACGACATCTAATTTCGGAAGGTTCCAAAGTTAGAAGCCGCGGAGATTCTAAAAAGGGTATGCGCTATATTTGGGACGTTGAGGCGTCTATATATACCACCTTGGTCTAGGATTGGGTACGACTCTTGAAAGAGGGAGTAGGGAGGTACCGGACAATCTAGAGAGGGTGGTATTCTTTGTATTGAGTGAGAGAGTGACAAGTGTGTTTGTACTCTTCTATCTTTTACCTCTTTTAGTGGATTGTTGATCTCCGGGCATGGCCCCCCAGATGTAGGCAAGTGGATGCCGAACTGGGTTACCAACGTCTTGTGTCTCCTCTTTGTGGTTTGTGTTTATTTTTCTTGAGTGCTTAAGTGAGTGAGTGTTCCTCTTATTTCACAAACCCTAACCGGCGGAACTAACATATTTCATAACAAGTATTATAGCTGTAAAATTTCTATTATTGCATTAACCATGGTTCTTTATTTTGCCTCACTACTAGATATCAAAATATTATGTTGTTTATTTGACCAGAAAATAGATTAGAATGCTTTATATATAACATACAACAATAGCCGAACCTCTATAATTCTATATGATAACCGGAAAATAATATAACATTTCATAAACCACAAAATGTTTATCAATAAACACTCACCAAGTCTTCCAACAAACCTTAATTTGGGATAAGGTATATACAAAATATGACTAGAAAAAAAAAAAAAAAAAAGAAGAAGAAGAAGAATTTAATGCTATGATATGAAAACAAATGACTTATTTAATTAGAAATATCAATCAATCATAAATTATAATTTTCGACCTAATGACAAGATAAGCATAAATATAAATATTCATAATTAAATTTTATTACAAAACACTCAAAAACAAATCAACACACTTGACTAGGGAAAGGACAATCTACCGATCTTTAATAAATAAATAAAACAAAAAATAGAAAAAGTTAAATCAAGAGGAGGGAACAATCAAAGAACAAAGTGAGATGGCATTTGGCCAAGAACATCATGGAGGCCACCTTCCCACTTTGGGTCTCATCATCGTCCTTTATGTCATTTCTTTACTCTATTTCACAACATTAGGTGTCAAAAATGCCATTATTTCATCAATAAAAAATAATATTATCATGTTTATCATATATTTGATAACTTCACTCCATTTTCCAATAATATCCAATAATATCATCCCCTTTTATTATTTTTCCTATGAACCATTTCGAGGTAGAGTTTAGTGCACATAAAGATGGGGCGTCTCGTTATCATCTTCATGGGTGTTGATGAGATGGTCAAAAGCAATCGCTCTGAAATAAAATTACCAAAAAGCCCCTTATATAGATCTCATTAAATTCAAGGTATAAATCAAAGTCCATGGATATGATTAAATTTGTAT
Organism: Dioscorea alata; assembly: GCA_020875875.1. NCBI lineage: Eukaryota > Viridiplantae > Streptophyta > Magnoliopsida > Dioscoreales > Dioscoreaceae > Dioscorea > Dioscorea alata. Next base: position 2,529,848 of record CM037025.1, read on the forward strand.
ACTTTTTTATTTTTAATTCTATAAAAAATTCATAAATTTAATGAGTAATCATGGAAACATATGATAAAGGTTTAAAAGAAAAAAGAAAATATATAAATTGAATTTTATTTTTTAATACTTAAAGTATTAGGGTTTTATTTTTTATAGATAAAAATTCATAATATAGGCATTATTTTAATAAAGTTCTCTTTCATGCATGCGATTGAAAAATCAAGATTTTATAAACATATTTTTTTCATTCTACTATTATAAAAAATAAGTGAAATATTATTCTTGTACCTTTGACGTATATTTTTAAACATTTAATAATATTTTATATACAACTTATTTTCACATAATTTTTTTTATACATTTTGAATTATGTCAAATACCTATAACTAATTCATCTCTACCCCACTTAAAATATGTGAGTAAATAAATATAACTCCCATGGGCAATTATGGAAATAAGCCATATATTTTTAACTGTAACTACCTGTCCCGCCATAATCATTTATTTTTAATTAAAAAAATAACAAAAACAAACATCACTCTTTTATACTCCCATAACACACACATTCCAACATTCCATGTTACATTCATGCCTACTATTATTCCTATGCCTTCAAAGTGCTTCTCATTCTTCAACATCAAAGGTGGCTCGCCGGAGCACCACCGTGCACGGAGGAGCAGCTCACCGGCGACCGGCTGTGGCCTTGATCGAGTGGCTTCTTGGGTTGGAAACGGTGTGGCAGCTGCCTTTTTTGCTTCTTTGGAAAGATGTTCTTGTGTGACTATTTCAACCAATGATGATTTTGATGAGGCTAAGGATTTTCCTTTGATATATGATGATGGAAATGCTCGGTCGCTTGCCGGAGTTGAAGGTGGCTTGAGGAGGAGGAGGAGAGGGAAGGGCAAGATGAATGGTGACTATTTTTGAGGGTTTTTACATTAAGGATAAGTTTAGATTTTTTTTTTTCATTATTTTCTTTTGTTTTATGTATGAATTTGTGTTGAGTTGTGTGTGTGTGTGTGTGTGTGCGTTTTTTTTTTTTGTTATAAGTTGTTTGATTATTGTGGTTACTATGTATGATGTTAAGAAAACAAAAAAAAAAAAGGATCAAGTGCTTAATTTTTTATTTAATTTACGTTTTCGGTATATTGTTAGTAATTGCTAATTAGTAATGTGTTAGTAATTATAAACTTGATTATGCGCTATATTTAAACACTAAGTTATATGTGAATTTATATATATATATATATATATATATATATATATATATATATATATATATATATATATATATATATATTAGTTTCTAAAAATAATTTAAAAAAATTAAAGAGATAACTTGATAATTAATTAATATAAAGCAAAAAGGTTTGAGATCAAAACAATAATTAAATAACCAAATATAATATTGATATTCAATAGAAAAACTTCACAAAATTTGATTGGGTCTAATAAAAATTTTAAATTAAAAATATTGTCTACTAATGATCTTCCTCGACAAGCAGCCTATGTATTATTTGTCATCGCCTCATCCCAATTATTAATTCATTAATCATGCACAATGGCATATATATATATATATATATATATATGTGTGTGTGTGTGTGTGTGTGTGTGTGTGGCCATAACAATATAAATTACAAATTTTTATAGCCACGAGTGTTTTTTTAACCGGATGGCGACAAAAGTTTTCTTCGGGAGCACCGGTGGTCAAAAAGGCTTGTTTGGAGGTCATTTTCGGTGACTTGGCTGACACAGAGGCCACGGTGTAATATAATATCATTAACAAGATGATGTGGCAGTCCAACTCAAAAAAACTTTAAGACTAATCCAAATCAGCAGGCTAAGTCATCTGTGAGTCTTCACTTGTTCTAAACATTCTTGCCCAAATTCCTAGCCTTGACCCAAAACCCCTATTTCCCCTCTCAAGCACTGAGCTTGCCCCACCACCCTACACCCCGCCGTCGCTTCCCGTCAGTCGATCTCCACCACCTTAACTTCTGAAAGTGTCCAGCATTGTTACAAGTAAGGAAATCCCACTGAAAATGGTACTATATAATTTCTTTGAGGAATTGTTTTTCTCATATAATATGTATTTCTTTCTTACAGGTAGCATAAACTCTCTAGCATTGTATCTCTTGTAGGTAATATATTGTGATTTAAGCATATTGAGTGATTGAATGAAATCTCAAGCATTAATTAAGGTAGTACATATTGAGTGAGCGAGTGAATGATTTTTTTTTTCAGTGGCATTCTATTTTAATGTGATTAAAGTTGTTACATTTGTTGTTGGAAAGCTATTACATACTGAGTGAGTAAATGATTTTCTATTTTTTTTTAAAAACTTAATGCTTAGTGAAATCTATTACATTTTTTGTTGGAAATCCGATGGCATTGGGTCTTGAAAATGGTTCCATCACAAGATCGTGTTGCATATAATTTACTTACTCACCCATAATAATTTTTCAGTAGGGGTTTTATGAATGTTGGGATTCTATTTTATTAATGTTTTCATTTCTTGTTGTTTCCGTTTGTTTACTCACTCACAGAAACTTTTTTCTATGTTGATCAAAGTAATTATTCATCTTGTCTGACTTGAGTAATGGAGACATTTTAGGTTGTTTTGTCCAATAACTAATTATGTTTGCCCCTGTATCTAAAAGATATAGGAATCATTTTGGCATGATGTGCTACTTCAGGTTTTATTGCTTTTATTTTGGTTTGTTATTATAGTCATATGAATTTGAATTTATGTTTAGTTGTTTTTTTATATATTTTGGCATGATTGCGGTCTTACTTTTATTCGGTGATAATTTTTTTCCTTGACCTGTGAATTGGATTAGAACTCATGTTTAATGAAGGAATTTAACATGTTGATAACATTTGAACTCATATTTGAAATGTGATGAACTACAATTTTAAATTCAAAAGTGGCTCTCAGAAGAACCACAGTGTGCATGGTGGCACATCCACCTCACTGGTGACCAATTATGGTCTTGACTGAGTGATCTCTTGAATTAGGATGACGTGGTTATATATCACCTTTTTCACTTCTTTGGAAAGATGTTTTTATGTGTCTATTAAAAATATTATGACATCTTCCGTATTTTTAACTATAAAATGAATATTAAAGAATATTTAAATTTATTTTATCTCTTAAATATATAAGTGAATATTGTATAGAGTTTCTTAAATTAATAATTTCTTGTATGTAACATTGGTGGCTATCTTGTTGGCTTGTAATTCTATGCAGAGTAATATAAGTGAAATTCATATATTTGATTTTAAAAGTGTTTATTTCAAACAGTAATGATTTTGATGAGACTAACGATTTTATTTTGATATATGACAACATAAATGCTCAACAACTCTCCAGAGTCAAAGGTAGCTTCAGGAGGAGAGGAAAGGTAAAATGAGTGGTGGCTATTTTTGCAAGTTTATTTATAGGATTTGCTTAGACATTTTATTTTATTTATGCATTTTATTTATTCATTTATTATGGTTATTATTTTATTTTTGTAATAAAATCGAAAAGTCACTCATCTCAATTAATATCACGTGAGAGAGTTGATGCTTCAACCTCTCACTTGGCAATAAAAAGTGTTACAATCCTTCTAATATTAAGATAATAAATTTTATACTAATTAGACGGATCTACTCAATCTTCAAAAAAAAGATTTAATTGTTGAGGATTCTTCATAAGTGTTGTTAATGATTGACTTTTTTTTTTCGACCTTGGATGCATAGTAGCAACTTAGATAGATTGAGAAATAGAACTATCATATCTAATTTCTATAATAGAAAAAAAAATTATTTACTTGCTCAAAAGGATAAGCTTTATTTAAACACTAGAATCCAATTCAACCAAACTCAATTTTTTTTTTTTTAATTTGCTTTTTTAATGAATGAATTTATATGAGTTTTTTGTTATAAATTGTTTGATTAATGTGATTATTGTGATGTTGTTGGACAAAAATAGAATAAGTGATTAATTTTTGTTAAATTTTATTTTTTTTAATTTAATTTTTGGTATATTTATATTGATAGCGATTAGTAATGTGTTAGTGATTAAAATTGATGAGCTATAATTTAACATAAATTATTTATTTGAATATATATTAAAAAAGGTACAAAAAAATAAAAAAAAAAATAAAAGTCCATCAGGGCTTGTTAAGGTTGTTTTTTATGTATGAATATATATTGCTTCTAAAAATAAATTTTAAAATTAAAACATTACTTGATTAATATAAAAAAAAGTTTTGAGCTTTATATATATAAATCTAATAGAATTTAATAATAATTACCAATAAAAAATAGTTGTAAGTTTTAACAATGATTCAATAATATTTTAAATTTGTGTATTAATTAACTCGAAGTTTGTTAGGATAATAAATTATTAATTATTATGAAAAATTTAATATTGTTTCAATATAAAAAAATATACAAAAATTATTGGGCCCCATAAACATTCATATTAACAAAATCTTCTATTAATTATCTTGTGATCTAACAAAATTTTTACTTTATATTATCTGTCAATCATAACAATGAGATAGTACCATATATTATAAAAGTATATATTTACGAGCTTCTGACATGTTTTGTAGAATTTATATGCATCACAATCTTATTCAAAACCGCTTGCATTATTACTAACTTCATTGGTTAAATTATGAATTTATAACAAATGAAAAAACAAAATCTATTTCAGGAATGTGTTAAATTGACTAATAATACCTGCGGTAATTTTTTAAAATTAAAATAATTTGATTTAATTATTTATATTTAAATTATAAATTTTTTTAACCTTCCATTTCCTTCGATATTTCATTAAATTGTTATAAATAGTTGCTAATGGATTTGTATAAACCAAACTAATTTTTCTTAACCAAAACATATAAAATTAAAGTGAGAGAAAAACATAGAGAATAGCCAATGCCTTTGATTTTATGTGTTTTTTTAATGTTCTGGTTTTTACAACGAAAAAAGAAACTATGAATTAGTGCATGCAATTCTTATTTTTATTTCATGAAATTTTGTTTGTTTGCATATATGAGTAAATGAAACGAAATAATAATAATAAATAATAATACTAATAATAATAATAATAATAATTAATAATAAATAATAATAATAATAATAATAATAATAATATCATATTATTCAACTTATTATTAATATAAAAGAAATCTATGTAGCAAACTTTATATTAAAATAATTGAAGTATATAAATGGAGGT